>CAIGRF010001287.1:0-11249 GCA_903798235.1 Fraxinus ornus | reverse complement strand
CCGCTCCCAACCCTCCTGGGAAGGGCCTCGTGTGACTGACGTTTTTGCCACGTGTGCAGGGTTGAGGCGACTTGAAGACACATCTGTTGGCCACGCTGGATTCATTTTTTGAGGTCAACACAAATTAATGCAGGAACTATAGAAATTGAGGAATTGAAATGACGTAGTTTCACCCCATTACCTTGACCATTGAGTTCAACATTTGTTGAAGACGGAGTGCTGATATTCGGGAACTGCAATTGTTGTGTGAGCAGATCGATGTCTGTTGCCATCACCATATACCAACTAAAAATGTAAGCAAACAAAGTAGAAATCAAATATATTGCACAACTTCATTGTTCTAACCTATGAGAGTTGTGAATATGAGATCGGTGAAGGAATGTAGTATTGTGCTTGCTGGTGTACCTGAGCGATATGTGCATCGTCTCCCATTTGACATGAGGTGCCCTCATTTTCCTCCCATTGCCCGAACTCCTATTTGCTTGCATAACCAACCAAGTATAAACCATTAATAATGTATGCACTGTCATAATAAACAAAATAATTATGACACGTGCCTTTGTGGTACTAGACATCGATTCCAAAGGGCTTTTCTTTCGAAGTTTCTTAGGTGTGTCTTTTCTCTTCGAGCATGTTGGATCCTGTATGCTTCCCATGCTAGTATGCTGCGATGCTCTACTCTCCAAAGCTAGCTGGGCTTAACATTACTTTCGCTACTCGACATTGTCTTCTTAATTGTTTGTTTCTTGCATTTTATCCACTCCATTATGTCTCGGGTCTGTTCGTCATCATCTGCAGTCATGTTCGCAAGTGAAGCAAATGTTTGACACATTTTATCATATCTCAACTGTCCCAAAGTGCTACTTAACCCGTTGTAGTTTACTGCGATCCTCGTGTGGGCTCTACTCACGTCTCTCCTCCATCTACGTAATATATAGGTGTCTGGTAGTAACCTGACGTAACGATCGCATGCCTGCAAACTATTCCATGGAACTCAAATAAGTGGCAAGTGCAAACAATTTCACAGTTACCTTTTTCAAACGTGACGGAAACTTTTTCTTGTCATTACGCTCGTCACGTATGATATCTTCCAATACCTCATACGTCATCCATGTGGCTGATATGAAGTCGCAATAAACCTTCCCAACGAATTCATCTTGAACTTCTCGATATTTTGAGATGGTGTAAACTCGTTGGAACTGCTTTTCCATCTTGAACCTCATCGTATAAGGTACCATCTGCGAGAAAGATTTGAAATCTACCCGAAACTCCTTTTCAACCTTATTCCTCAATGCCCGCTCATATTGTTCAACAAATTGTTTCAGCGACATCTTCAAATGCATGCATTCATACTCTTATTGTGTTGAGTTGTCGACATTCTCGCCCAGAAATGTTTTTTTAAATAACAAAGTACCCAACGGCTTCTGTTCGTGTACATTTATGACAACCAATCATTATCTCCCAAGTGAAATGTATCGATCATGGCTCTCCAACCTTCCTCGAATTCTTCAACAGTTTGAGAATCGTACACCAATATAATAAAATCGTACTCTTGTCCACATGGTATCCGAACATTTCTGGCAACTTTTCTGTGTCTAGTGCTTGGAAACATGATCTGAATCGCATTTTGCATATCCTTGTCTTGGTCCGTAATAATTCCCTGGGGAGCCTATCCATACATACACTGAAGCCAAGTCCTAAAAATCTATACAAATGTTTCGGTTGTTTCATTCGACACCAAACCACAATCGAGTAGTATTGATTGTCCGTGATGATTAACTTCAACAAAATGTGAAAACGATATGTCATACTTATTAGTTAGGTACGTGGTGTCAAATGTTACAACATCACCGAACTCCTTATATGCTTGTCTACTCCTATTATCAGCCCAGAAAATATTCCTCAACCGCGACTCTTCATCTAAATCCATACTGAAATAAAAACCCGGGCTACTTGCATATTCGAAAAGTAAGCTTGTATTGCAACGTCATCGCCTTCTCCAAGTCTTAACCATCTCACTTTTTCAACATAGTTTCGACAATCGTTTTCCACCCAAGTCATATTCTCATACCCACCTGCTTCTACGACTGCAGAATTGTAACTTTTGTGCAATAGAATCCCTGCCATATCGTTCACTTCAAGCCGTAGTTTAACATGGGCACTCAATTCTCGGTTGCAACGGTACAATCTTGACTTCGAAGGACTTGTCTTATGATTGTGATTGAGATTGACTGTGTTAATTCTCCAGATTCCACATGTATCTGCAGAAGCAGTAGTTTTAGCTTTGCAACCTGTTTCAATGGTAGCCCGCGACTTCAAAGATCCTCTCGAATTATTGTTTTTGCGTCCTTCACGGGTACATGTGAGCACAACATATCTGACTACTCCATCATCATCGTTGAACTAATTTCTTTTTCTAACTAGAAAGCCTACGTCGAACGCATATATTTTGTAAAAATCGAACATTTCTTTTTCATTGTTAAACTTCATACGCACCGTAGGCACGATTGCACCATCTACTCCTACAATCCCATCATCTACTAAATTCACACTTTCCACCAAAGTGTTCCCATTATCGGATTGTAATATAATATGTTCATCCACCTCTTCGAAAATTCCATTCGCTGCAATAAACAACCAATTAAAGAATGTTAAAAATAATTCACATAAATAACTTTAGCTGGGAAATACCATTTTCATATTAAGATGAGGATGAGATGGGAAATACAAGAAACGGTATAATGCATAAACCCGTCTTAATCTAGTAGACAGAAGAGGGCACTTGTTTCTTTTCTTCTCTTACTTTTATTTCATCTAAACAAAACTTGCATTATATCCAATAGAGTTTCTTCATAACCAAAATTTTCCAGCTAAAATATTGTTGTAGATATTGCAGTATGTCCGGACCAAATTTTTCCCACCATTTTCACATTATTAAAAAACAACCGGGTAAATACATTTGCTTGTCATCTCCACTAATCGCCGTACGTTCCTTGCACCCGGATTCTCGTCGACGATCCGCCGTTGCTGGTTTCAGCGCGCTTGAAGAGGAGGGAGATTTCAAAATTTTTTTTTTTTGGGATGTTCGGCGCGCTTGGAGAGCAGAAATGGGTTTGGTGGGTCTTGGGAATTGATGGGTTATTTGGCTTTTTTGACTCACTTGACATTATTTTTCTTTTTCTGTTTTTTTGATAACATCATTTTCCACGTCACCGTGTAAATAGCCGGGTAAATGCAAAGGTACAAGAAGCTTTTTCCTAATATAGGCCCGTTTGGTAGGAATTAAAATTCAATTAAAATTGAAAATATAGCCGTAATTGGGTCCCACTCGTCTAATAAAAGTCAACAATAACGGTTAGTTTTTTAATTTTAATCTGATTTTAATCTCTACCGAACGGGCCCTATAATCTTTTATTCAACCCTCGTTTCTTTTTATTTATTACGAAATTTTAATTGGAAAAATGAGTTTCAAACTCAAATCATTCGAGAAGAAAAAGACACAATAACTCGGCCGAATTGGAATGAGTCAAAACGGCCATCTTTGACTGACACGGTAAAGTGAGTGGCTCAGATTCTGACATTGACTTAAGGAACTTTACTGGGGGAGTTCTCATTGTGAGAGATTCTTTTTTTTTTTTTTTTTNTTTTTTTTTTTTTTTTTTTGGGGTTTTTTTTTTTTTTTTTTTTTTTTTTTTTTTTTTTTTTTTTTTTTTCTTTGGAAAATTTCCATTTTGACTTTTAATGTGAACAATATTTTATTAGTCAATTAGTCACTGTCTCTTCATCGATCAACTCAAATTAATAATCACATAAGTCAATTTATTGTTGTAAGAAGATTACGTGTCGTTCCAATTTCATTAAACTAAAAATACATTTTTTTCAAAATTTATTTTAATCCACATATTTTCTAATAAAATAATATTATACATAAATTAAAAAAAAAAATCTTACTTTTAATTATACTATTTTAAAATAAATTTTTTTTTTCAAAACCTCAGTAAAATGAAGCCCAAAAGCTATAAATAGTGAAATTGATTATAAAGTCAATTTAAAATTATTGAGAGTGACTCTGTTTGTTATCTATATAATATTAAGCCCTCTTTGAGCCCCATCATTTTAGAACAAACTTTGGTTAAAAAAAAAAAAGCGATTTTTTGGAAAATATGTTGTTAAATATTAGTGAGAATTTTGAGTTTACGTACGTACGAACTTATTTATTTGAAGAATGTGTGAATAAAAATGAATTCGAAAAAAAAAAAAATTAGTTTTAAAGTATGAGAGTCGACGCAATTCTACAATACCAGTAGGAATTCACGTCACAAGCTTGGTGCGAGATTAGATCCCGTTTGTCATGTCCTTTGAAAAGTTAGAAGGAGCTTTTAAGAATCAAATAGTAATTTTACCATTTTGTCCAACTCCAATATGGATGGAACTAAAATTCAGCAATAGCTGATCTTCAACTTCGTTTTTCAAAGCCTTCTAGATTTAGCAGGGGGGGAGAAGAAAATAAGTGACACTACTGGACCCACATTGCATGCAAGCCAAGCTGCCAAGGTTTTCCACGAGTTGTAACTTGTAAGAAAAAATTAGTTTGACTTTTAGCCTTTTGCATATCTTTCTTTGAATGCTACAATGTTACCTACTTAACTTTAGTTAAAGTAGTTCGATTTAGCTTCATAATTAGCTTTTTGACAAGTAAAAGTTTTAGTTAGTTAAAAATGGGTCAACCAATTGAAAGGAATAGTCAAATATTGCAAAGCCATGTTGATGGTGAAGATATTAATTCAAAGAATGCTATTCATTTCCATTGGGGTTACAAACACAATTTATGTGTCGTTAATGTAATATTAAATGATAGATGAAATTAAATAAGTTATTTAGAGTAACTTAAACTATGTTTGTAACCCCATTGAGGATGAATAACACTACTCTAATCCAAAACATTGTTTGCTACAATAAGACTCTCCACCACACATTAACCCAATAAAATATTTCACACACAAACCAATAAAATTATTTTAAATTTCAACCACACGTTCTCCAAAAATTACTATTCCCTCCGTCCCAAAAAGATAATCCTATGGTTATTTTCACACATTAAGAAATGGTAGTTAGTATAATTAGAGTATTAAATTTTACTATATTTTTCCATCTATACCATTTATTCCTTATCTAAGTAGTTGGTGTCTATTATACCAAGATGTATTAAATAAGGGTATATGTGGAAATGAAAAATTTAATACATATTTAAAATGGAAACATGACTATCTTTTTTAGACGGACAAAAATAGCATACAAAACTATCTTTTTGGGACGGAGGGGGTATTCATTACACAATTTCTCTTCCAATAATGAGAGACAAACACACCCTAATTAAAATTTATGGGTCTTAACTTATTATTATAATTAAATTAGCTTATAATTTGATGTTTGCCCTTTAAACTATAATTTTTCACATTTTAATTGTACTATAATGCAGCCACTCAGAAGAATTGGAGTTACTAGACATTCCCTTCTATATAAAACTAGATAAATAATTCATTATAAGTATCTTGACCCGTACGAGTCGAGTTCATGGACCAAGTTCAAGCTCAATTTTTGATTAACGAATCGTTTCACAACTCAATTTCTTGACAAACAAGTCAAGTTTGGCTTAGCTCAGCCCATTGTCATGCCTACTAGCCCATGACATGTTACCAAATGCATAATGCATTGATATTTTTCGATGAGGTTGGGTCTACAAAAATCTTATCAGTATTTACTAATCGATTGTTGACGGAGAACATAATATATTATTAATTTAATTCAATCTTATTTTATTATTGTTAATGTGGTTTGACAAAATATGATTACCTCCATGGTTGACAATTATACTTTTCAAATTTTTTTTTTTCTATATACTCATTTTCAATCATACATTCACATAATAAAATATCATGCACGTAAATTTAAGATTTTCTCTACTTTTTAAATACACATTTTCTCAAAAATCAGTATTCAAAACTTTTTTTTTTTTTTTTCAAAAGTACGGTTCTCTAACGGATGCGATTTGGTATTAACTCTACCCAAACCTTCCAACCACTTTTTTAAAGGAAGAAAAGAGATCAAAGAAAACTCAAAAGCGCGTTTTTCCTTAGTGAAAACTTCCAAGTAATTTTGACATCATTAATTCTTCCTCTCTTCTAGAAATAGGTCAATTCAAAGATGCCTAGATAAAAAGAAAAATAAACATATTCTCCCAAAAAAAAAGAAAAAAAGAAAATTCCATTGTGGTCACTAAAGAAAAATAGAAAATAATAAAAATAACTTTGAATAAGTTTTTCTATCAATGAATTTAAAGTAGACAATACAGAAAAGGATGCAAAATTAATGACTTTTCTATCAATGAATTTAATGTAAATTTTGTGATCTTTTCTTCACCTTTTGCCCATGGAATACATGTGGGTAGTTCTCTCTTTTCTCCTAGTGCTACCATTAATAAATTAATCTTTTTTTATATGAATATATAAATTAATAAGTTGAGATCTATTGTCTTAAACTCGTCATTTGATCTATCTTTTCGTACTTTTTTGATATCTTCACACATCATTTATTCTTAGCAAATGAGAAGGCGCTAAGAATATGTAATGTTTCAAAGATCCCAAAATTTATCAGCATTTTCCCATCTGCTAAGAAAATAATCTTCCGATGTGTCAAAAATGTATCATAAATTAATAAGCAAAGAATTAATTAGATTAACTAGATGAAAAATAAATAGAAAGAAAAGTTGGAGCACCGGTCAGCACAAGCAGTCTACCAACATATTCATCAGTTTTGGTCATCCTTTCATACATCATATCCCATATTTTTCTTGACTTGCATGAAAACCCCTTCACTTACCACTATTCATACTTGTATATATATAGCAAACTACCATTAGCCCCCTCTCTCTTGTGGGGTGACTCGTATGGAAGCAGGAAAATACACAACACCACAAAAAACATACTAAACTGTTTTTGCGTGTGTGACAGGGAAAGAGAGAGAGAGAGAGTATAGAGAGAAATCATGGCTGAGAGCATGATTGAGGTGGTTGAATACGGTGGTGCAACGCCACCAATGACCGCCACAGATTCTGCCTTACCGGTGTCTTCGGCCCCTCCCATGCAAAATCAGTACAATTCACCCTCTCTCTCTCGGAAGCCACTGCTTTCAATACAGCCTAATAATCCCAACAAGAGTAGCAATACTCCAAAAACTTCTCGAACTCCTAATTTCATTACACCATTGGGTAGCCCTATTAGGAGGGCAATCAAACTCACTAGGCTTGATCCTCAAGATGCTTGGCTTCCTATTACTGAATCAAGAAATGGGAATTCATTTTATGCTGCTTTTCATACTCTTTGTGCTGGTATTGGAATACAAGCACTTGTGCTTCCTGTTGCCTTCACTATTCTTGGCTGGTAAGTCATTCTTGAAGTTTAACTCTTTCGATGAAGTGGTCCGATATGAAAAATTATGAACGTGCCAGACTTTTGATGAGAAAACGACTCAAGTCTACACATAGGGGCTTGTTAAATATTAGGACTTGAGATGTTGCATCTTAAAATGATAATTATATGTTAGTTAATATTTTTATATTTACCCGATATGAAGTTTTTTTACCCTTAACATTATTGACATAGCCTCCATTTAGACGTTGAATTCAGTTAAAGTCAATAATTAATTTCAGTTCAAAATTCATAACTACTTCATTAATATACACATTTTTTTATGGGACTCTCTACTATTCGTCTTTATAAACCATTTATAAATTTGGCAAATGTTCGGCCTTAACCGGCTCTTCTATTTTACCCAAAGTTGGTTTATCTCGTTGTGCACTTTTATTCAAGTAGAAAAATATGTGTTTCTTTGGCTCCTTTCTCCAACATTTCTACATTCCTTGGCTGCATGCAGGACATGGGGAGTTATATGTTTGACTGTGGCATTCCTATGGCAACTTTACACTTTCTGGCTTTTGACAAATCTCCATGAATCTACTGAAAATGGAATCCGTTACAACAGATTTCTTCAACTCTTTAGTGCTACTTTTGGTACGACAAAAAACAATTTGAATTTTTTTTTTTTAATAATGATTTGATTCATTTCCTTAAAACCATCAGAATCTGTGACATTTTGCAGGAGAAAGAATGGGGAAAATCTTTGCCTTGTTCCCAATCCTGTACTTATCAGGTGGCACATGTGTCGCCCTAATCGTGGTCGGTGGCTCAACATCCAAACTCTTCTATCAGATAGTTTGTGGCGGCCATGGTTGCGTTGCAAAGCCACTAACCACCGTGGAGTGGTACCTGGTTTTCGCTAGCGCCGCTGTGCTCTTATCACAGCTTCCAAACTTGAATTCAATTGCTGGTGTCTCTCTAATTGGAGCTGTAACAGCAATAGGATATTGTACAATGATGTGGATTGTGTCTGTTACAGAGGGTAGACTCGATGGTGTGTCATATGATCGAGTGAAACCAAATAGTGACACTGAATGGTTTTTTGGCGTTCTTAATGCCCTTGGAATTATTGCTTTTGCTTTCCGAGGCCACAATGTTACAATTGAAATCCAGGTACACCTAAATAAATGTGCAGCTTTATATAACAGAATAATCTTTTAAATGAAGCGATTACGATAACATAATATGGAATTATTTTTCATATGCAGGCAACTATGCCTTCAAGTGAAAAGAAGCCATCTCGTGTGCCAATGTGGAGAGGGGTCCAAGCAGCATATTTGATTGTTGCGCTATGCTTATTTCCTCTTGCTATAGGAGGATATTGGGCATATGGGAACAAGGTAAATTTACTTGCATTAATCTTTTGACTTTTCCATATCGTCGTAGTCAAAGCTATTTGTCCATTGTCATGTGCAATCTCATAATTGCAAGGAAAAATGGTACCACATGACTCGATATGTCAAAACAATATTTTAAAATAAAACATGGTAATTTTCAACAAGTCATTCAACAAGAATATGTTTAGGGCGAATGAAGTGTAACCTTTGCAGTTGTTAGAGTCCAAAAAAATGACAAAATCATTTATCCCCCGTCTATGAGCAATTTTGGAACCTTATACAGTGGAAACTTTTGGAAATTTTAATTTAGAACAATTGTTGATTGCTTCCTTACCCAACAATTAAAGTCGGGACTCGCTTGCACTATATAGCGTTCCAAAAGTTTGCTTAAAATCTGAAGACAACCGCTCCCAAACAAGAGCTTAGATGTAAAACGAAAAAGAGCCCTGCTACTGTGACAGGGTTGGGGAAGCCCTTGTTTTTGGGTTGGCCCCCAACCCTGTCACAATAGCTTTTTTTCAACGAAAATGTTTTAATCAAGTTGACCCACAAATTTTTATGTTACAGATACCCGAAAATGGAGGAATGTTGGCTGCAATTTATGCCTTCCACGGGCGCGACACTTCACAAAGTATCTTAGGACTAATTAGCTTATTTGTCATAATCAACGCTTTGAGCGCTTTCCAAATCTACGGCATGCCAATGTTCGACGACATGGAATCTAAATACACGAGCAGGATGAAGAAGCCGTGCCCTTGGTGGCTGAGGGTAATTTTTCGAGTCATGTTTGGATATGGGTGCTTTTTTGTTGCTATTGCAATTCCATTTCTCGGAAGCTTGGCTGGTTTGATTGGAGGGATCGCAGTGCCTGTGACATTTGCCTATCCATGCTTGATGTGGATTAAGATTAAGAAGCCCGAAAAACATAGTCTGATGTGGTGGCTAAACTGGGGACTCGGGATTGGTGGTTCGTTGTTGAGCATATTATTGATCGCTGCTGGAATTTATGTTGTGATTGAAACTGGAATTGATGTTAGCTTTTTCAAACCTCATTGATTAGATACAATTTGGTGTATTTTTAGTTACATGTTATGAATGAATATTTAAGATATGTGACATATTGATTCTTGTACTTTAAATTACTTTGTTATGTTTCTTGAACGTTTTTCTTTTAATTGAGATATATTTATGGGAATAATTCAAGAATGCAATAAAAGTTTATTAATTCGAAACTTAATTTGAATCTTTTTTTTTTTTTTTTTCAAAGTACATTTTATTTTTATTTTCTTAAGTTATTTTTTGCAGAATATAACCTTGAATTGGAAACTTTATGAAATACAACCCTGAATTCATAATTTTTTCATAATACAACCCTAAATCAAACTTTAATCAACATAAAGAAGAAATGAAGCAAAAGAGAACATCATAATGCAGATGTTAACAGCAACAAAATAAATCGATAGAAATCCCATAAAACAATAAAATAAACCTTAAAACTTAACACACACACACAAAAAAAAAATCAGTAGTAGGATGTAAACAAGCCAAAATTCACGGCTCGAATAAAAACGGATCGAGTGTTTTTTGGCCCAAGCTGAGCTAAGTCAATGCTCGGCCAAAAAATGAGGTTAGGCTCGAGCCTTTCCCAGTCGGGCTGGCTCGTTTTTTCATGAAATTCTATTTTTATTTTTATATTTTTATTTTTATAGGCAATACAGCTGCCATAGCTGCCTTTGAGTTTAAATGTAGCTGTACTGCACCCTTTGAAGGCTTGAGCCTTTCCCAGCCGGGCTGGCTCGTTTTTTCATGAAATTCTATTTTTATTTTTATTTTTTTTAAAGGCAATATAGCTACCGTAGTTGCCTTTGAATTTAAATGTAGCTGTACTGCTGCCCTTTTAAAGGCATCTATGGCTGCTGCCCTCGTTGGTGGGGATGTTGTGAGTTGGCTCGGGCTACACTCGAAAATGAGGCTCAATTCCAATGAGCAGTAAGCCAAGTCGGCCGCTCAAGCCGACGAGTTGGATTGACATTCCCAACACAGTAATGACATTCATTCTTCATGTCGGTAATGGGGTTGAATGCATCCATTATATTACATTGTCACCTGTCAAACTACTTCATCATACTTGTTGGGAGTAAAAGAAGTCTCACCTCGGCTAGACATGAAAAATATGATGTGTTTATAAGTGTAGGACAATATCTCCATTGGTATGAGACCTTTTGAGGTAAAGCTCAAAACCAAATCCATGAGAGTTTAGTCTCAAAGTGAACAATATCATACCATTGTTGAGAGGGAAATTACAAAAAATCAGGGGTTTAAAGTTTAGAATTCAAAAATCAGGGACCAAACTTTATTTTTCAAAACTCAGATAATATATAAAAGTCTAACCCTAATTTTTCACTCATCCCCCTCCTCTCTTTCTCTCTTGCCCCTT
>CAIGRF010001218.1:0-13276 GCA_903798235.1 Fraxinus ornus | reverse complement strand
TTTTTCGGTTCTTGGTCTAGACCTGAGACCCGACCCATATCCATCGGTTCTCGATTCGGGTACCCGTTCGGATATTTAACTTGTGAAGAACCACTCGATTCGGTTCGGGACTTTTGGACACCCCTATTAATTATTCTAAAGATTTTCTACTTATTGTTAAAATGTCCGTCTACATCGACGGATGCACAGTGGAGTTTGGTGGGTCACGTAACTCAAAACTAAAGTTTTTTCGGCTTTGTTCTTGTACATCACAATGTCATCGGGGTGTACACCCCTTCACATGGAGGTGGGACTTGCTTAAATAAAAAAATATTTTATGCAATGGGTCCCACCCCCATGTGAGGGGGAGGGGGGTAGCCCCTCATGTACCAAAGTTGATGTACAAGTAGATTTTTTCAAGTTTTTTTCCCTTTCTTTTTTTAAGGAGGAATTAAGAAATAAATTAAGGATTTTGCCACTTTTTACGTAAAGGGTTACAAAAGGAAATGATATTGTTGGTGTTACTTTTATTTGACTTAAAAAAAAAAATGGATAGCCTCTCATAAGATTGCACTAGTTTTTTCATGTGCTTGTCTCAATTTGCAAGATCATTACGGGATTTCAAACAAAATCGAAATATTGCATTTTTAATATCATTTTAAAGTGTTCACAACCTAATTTTTCACGTCGTTAACTGCATGTCAAAGTAAGCCGTTCTAAATTAGTATTTCAAAAATTTCGATGACATGCTAATTTTAAAATCCTCCGACGATCGTACGCTAGTAAAATCCATAAATCGTTTACGTCATTTCAAAGTTTGTTCGAGAACTACATTGTAGATATATCGAATGTTTATTATTTTTGCGAGACAAATTTTCCAATATAATTTACATCATCTTAGGAAATTTTACATGAAATATGACATAAAAAATTTCCTAGAGTTTTGCTCATTTCAAATTGCAGCTGTATAATAATTTTTGAAGGAGCAACTTGATTTTATATAGCAGTAGAAATCGAACTATTGATCGACTTCAATATTGTGGCTGGCAAATTGGTAACAACTTTTTTTCAAATTTGATTGTGCCCCTAACTCGCCTACATCTACCACTGTCCGTCTATAAAAAAACTATGGGACTCAAAACATAAAAATTCAATCTATTAGGCACTGATGTACATAAAAAGAGCCTTTTAATCCTTCAAAGGGCCTGTATTTACCGGCTTTTGGAAGACACTTGCATTCCGTCAGCTTCGACGTCTCTTACCCTTCACGGCCAATCTTTCTTTCTTTGAGGCTTCTTGTGCTGTTTATGAGGTTCCACTGGAGGATTTCTTCTGAACCATGGTCTTGTGGCAACCTAACTCATTATCCATGTCAAATGAATTCAAATCATCCAATACATGCTCTAGGCTAGGTGCTTCTTCATGTTCATCATTTGGAAGTACTTCAACATCAGATGAATCTGAGTCAAGCACCTCTGAGGAGCTGGACCCCGCAATATCATCCATACGACGTTCATCATTAGACACGTCTGGGGGCATTTCAAAGTAAGGAAGCTTCCCGTTGATGTAATACTTTAATATTTGGCATGCTGCTCGAGTTTCATCTGGCAGTCCACTTTTTCACGAGCATATTAACATCAAACGTGATCGAATTAAACATTTTTTTCTTGATGGGAAACATTAGACGTATGATACCCACTCACAATTTGATTCTCAATCAATTTTCATGTTCAAGAAGGAAAAATCATATTTTACCCATTATTAAAACTTTTTATGATATACTACAAAAAAAACTTACATATCATATATAATACATATTTTATAAAATAACACAAAAAATATTTTATTGTAATTAATTAGTTTCTTGAAATTTCCAAATTTCATAATTCCTTAAACTGTCCATTAATTTTTATTTTCCCTTAAAAACTAAATGTACTTTCAGAATTTAAAAAAAAAAGGTGGGTAGTGAAATTGAAATTGAAATTGAAATTTATATTAGTACAAGGTGTAATTTGCACATTTCATAAGGATGATTATTTTGGGCTTTCAATAAATTTGAGGCCCAAGGCCACTGAGCCTTGGGCCAGAACCGGGCCTGCTTCTAGCCGAGTAACTAGATGTACAAATAATGTAGGTCTCAAGAAAGTGACTCAAAGAACAGATACCCAAATTCTGCATTTATAATTCATGAACTCCGTGAAGAAAACAAGAAACATGTAAAGTGTTAAGATATTTGTCAAAAGTTCATAAATGTTTCCTACTAAATCAATAAACCAAAAGATGGAGGATTATGTAATAAATTTTCAAGTACGCCAAAGATACGTCGAAGCATTCGCTGAATATTTAATAATTTGAAGTATTAGATTGCGCTAGATAATATATTAAACAAAAATTTAATTATTTTTTCTTCTGCTTGATTTTTGTGGACAATACACAGTTGAATTTATCAATTCTGTTACCATGGGGAACATTTGCCATGTACTGAATTGTTCATCATAACCGTACAATGAGCCCTCTTTATCAATCATCCATCTGCACTGAGATAGACATCTTCTATGATCCCTTTTAGCATCATATGCATCAAAGTGGTGCCATTTTGAGTCATCCCATTGCACATCACAGTAAAATAAAGTTGTGCCCCAAAAATTCACATCGAAACTCCAAGTGGTGTCGTCACCATCTTCCACCAAGTGAAGCCCGAGATCATCGTCCTTCGATTGACAATGTACGTTCATACAACGTCCATTATCGAGATGATTAATCACTTGTACAAGTATTTCTGCGTGAATTGCAGAAATTAATAGTAGAAAGAGAATAAAAATTTTCATTTTTAATAGCAATCTACACTGTTAAGAGAATTGAAAAGGGAACTAGAATCGAGTTTATTTGGCAATCAACTTATAAGTTATAAGCAAATTATGAGCAACTAAAGAAGATGAGCAACTACCTCTCTTTGATTCTTCTATGGTTAAAGGGCTTGCTTTTGATGATCAGAAAGATATTTTTGTCCAAATTAGGTAAAACACATGAAAATGATAATGGTACTGGGTGACATCTAGTCATTTTGTTTTATCTCTTGGGTCCTAGGTCGAGTAAGGAGAATGGTTGTCATGTGTCGATATTTCACGCGAGATTCGTTACATTTTGTGTGAAGAACGTTGATATGCATTTCTTTAGACTTAAAATAATGAATAGTGTGTTAGATTGACTTTATTTTCCACCAAAATTCTACTTTTGAGGTGATTGATTAATATTTTTTTTCATAGAAAACATTTTTCAACTTTAGGTTATGCATGATCATATTTTCCTCAAAAACAAGGAAACCATTTTTTCAGGGAGAGTTGATTCTTAATTTTCAAATAATTCACTCTCTCTTTTACCCACTAATAAAAAAATTGACAAATATAATATTTTCTAGATTGAAAATTAAATCAATCAAACACATTTAATTAATAATTTCCATACAAATAAGTTATATGCAATTGAATTGCCTATAATTTTTTTTGTCTCATACAAGTTCTTTGCTTGCAATCAAATGCGCCTAAAGTGAATGGAATGACGAGAAAGAATGTACATAACTAAATATAATTTTATTAAAAATAAAAATAAATTGGAATTTGTTGGTGTATTTATTGTAATTAAAAATAATAAATAATTTTTTTTTTTTGTTTTAATAAGTTTGAAGTCATAGTTTATGCAAATATGCAAGTTTTGATAATCTAATTGTTGAAATAATTCACAATAAATATATGGAAGATTATAAAATAATAATAATAATAAGTAAAATTTTGTAATAAGTTTGAAGTCGACAACATACACAAGTTGATATCTAGTTCCTCGATTATATCAATGATGTCTAGTCACGCGTAACGAAAAATAAGTAATAACGATTTTAGCCTTTAACAATCATTGATTTCGTGAAAAATAAATAAGGATAAAGAAGATTTCTAGTTTCTAATGTAATTGGTGGATGCTATTGAAAGTGAAAATATGAAATGAGGGGGTTTATGTAATTTCAGAAATCATATAGGGTTCAAATGTAACTATCACACAAAATTAGGGGCAATATGTGTTATTTTATACTCTTCTAAGGACTATTGGAGCTTTGAATCTCAACCGTACATCTCTTATCAACGATCATCATTCCCCCAAGAGAAAGAAAAGAATCTGTTCCCCTATTATCCAACGGCTTATATCTTTCTCCACCCCAGATTCAATCTAAGTCGTTAAACACCCTATATATTCATCCCTTCAGCCTCCGGCATATTCTTGGAGTCTTTCGTGAGTTCTCCCTCGTATCCCCTTTTTGCTGTGATTCTTACCAAACTCATATAACCAATATAGTTCTTGATCGATCTATTAATTTTAACCGTTTTTGATCTGGGCTTTTCACTTGTGGAAGTATTTGATATTCGACTAATTTTTATTTTTTTTTCAAAATGTTTGGGAGGGCTCCGAAAAAAAGTGATAATACTAAGTACTATGAAATTCTTGGGGTGCCCAAAACTGCGTTGCAGGATGATTTAAAGAAGGCTTACAAGAAAGCTGCTATCAAGAATCATCCTGATAAGGGAGGTGACCCTGAAAAGGTACATTTTTAGGTTTTGATTTTTCTATTTTTAATTTTTAATTTCTTTTTGTTTTTTAAGTAACTGTTTTGGTGAACAGTGGAATTTCTTGGTCTTTGTCTGTTTTTACTCTGGTTTCTGTGGTGGAAAATTGAATGATTGTCTTGCATATGTATCTTGTGGATGGGAGAGAAAACTCAACGAAATGATAATGGAATTGAGTATTTAATTTTCTTTATTTGAAAATGTTGGTTATTTTTAAGTGGTGGAATTAATTAGAGGAGTTCTGTGAAGATCGGAACAGTCCAAATTAAGCATATTTGGCTCAAATTTAAAAGAAGTAAAATTACATTTTTGTTTCCAAACATGTCTGCACTTTGCACACCTTACATTTTTCTTAATTTTAAATTAGAAAAAGAAGTTACTTATTTTGGAGGTAACTCTCAGCTTAGTGTCAAAATAAGCAGCTGCTTATTTGCAACTATCACTGATAAGTACTTATATTGATTTTAAAACTTATTTAAACTTTTTAAGCTTAGCCAAACCTGCTCTAGGAAAGAATTAAATATTAATATGAAGTAAGTGAAATAGATGATCAATGGTCCATGGAGAACGAAGCTGAAGATGAAAAAGGATAAGATAGAGTTGACTTGATGCTCGATGCTTAATGCATATAGATTACTTACTGTTTAGTATATTTTTGTAATTTGTTAACTTGTTTTTTTATATATAAACTTTTTAATTACTGATTCAACCCCTTTCCAACCAACCCTTTGACCCTTGCTCTTTTTTGGGTCAATGCCCAAGCAGGTTTTGAAACATTGAGATAACTTCCTATCCACTTTCACATATGATTTTAATGCACAGAGACTTGAATCTAATCACATTGCTTATTTCCAGTTTAAGGAGCTTGCACATGCTTATGAGGTTCTGAGTGATCCTGAAAAACGCGAGATCTATGATGAGTATGGTGAAGATGCACTCAAGGAAGGAATGGGCGGCGGTGGTGGCGGCATGCATGACCCGTTTGACATCTTCCAATCCTTCTTTGGTGGAAGCCCATTTGGAGGTGAGTTCTTTCGGCTTTATATAATATTGTGACATTCTTCTTTATGCTTTTGTGGCATGTTTAATACATGATGATGATGAACTTCCTTCAATTGAAGTAACTTCTTTTTTAATACTTCCGTATGCTATTCAATCCGCTCTACCAAACATGTACTTGTTGGTTTTGATTAGCTTTCAAGTTTCTCTGTAAATGGGAACACCTTGTCTGAGTTATATGCTTGTGACCAGGCGGTGGTAGCAGTAGGGGACGAAGGCAGAGGAGGGGAGAGGACGTAGCACATCCATTGAAGGTCTCTCTTGAGGACCTATACCTTGGGACCACTAAAAAGATCCCAATATCCCGCAATGTCCTTTGCTCAAAGTGTAGTGGGTAAGTTTCATCAATCACTCTACTGTTCAATATAGACTATATAGTACCTGACGTGACCGTGTTTTGGTGGTGAGCTAATGTGCCTTTGTTGGTGTGTTTTCAATGGCAGCAAAGGATCGAAATCTGGAGCTTCAATGAAGTGCTCTGGATGTCAAGGAACTGGTATGAAGGTAACAATTAGGCAACTTGGCCCAGGTATGCTCCAGCAGATGCAGCATCCTTGCAACGAATGCAAGGGTACGGGAGAGACTATTAATGATAAAGATCGCTGCTCTCAGTGCAAAGGTGAAAAGGTTGTATCAGAGAAGAAAGTTTTGGAAGTCCACGTGGAGAAGGGTATGCAGAATGGACAGCAGATTACATTCCATGGAGAAGCTGATGAAGCGGTACCGTGACTTGACCTCGTGTACATATGTAATATTATTGAAATTTCCAAGATTCTAAAATCTCGTTTTTCTTTGCAGCCCGACATAATCACTGGAGATGTTGTCGTCGTCCTCCAGCAGAGGGAACATCCTAAATTCAAGAGGAAGGGTGATGACCTTTTTGTGGAGCACTCACTGTGTCTTACCGAAGCTTTGTGCGGCTTCCAGTTTATATTGTCTCACTTGGATGGTAGGAAGCTCCTTATCAAATCACAACCTGGAGAAGTCGTGAAACCTGGTTAGTAATTTTCTGGAACTTTACCTTGGGGCATGTTTGGTACATAGTACTAGATTTCAACCTACAATACTACGAACAAAATTTTAACCTATTTTCCTCTTTCAATGAAGATAGAAATTAAATAAGTTTGTTCCCCCTCTGTAAGTCCTAGCTCTTTGATGAGGTGGTTAACTATTAGACAGAAAGATGCTTTGAGTTCAACTCTCACTACCACCCACTTGAAAATTGCGCATGTCTCGGGCATTTGATGAAGGAAAAAAAATAAAAATAAAAATAAAGAGAATCTGCCTGCATGTGATAGAGTTTGTTTCCTCTCTGACAACTTTAAGCTTCGAGATGAGATGGTTCAACGTCTCTAATACTCTCTATTGCGACCTTATGAAACATGCCATTATATTTATTGAAGAATTTGATGTCCATGCTTGCAAAATCTTGCAGATTCGACTAAGGCCATCAATGATGAAGGGATGCCAATGCATGGGAGACCATTCATGAAGGGTAAACTCTATATTCATTTCAATGTGGATTTCCCTAAATCTCTAACTCCAGAGCAAGTCAAGGCCTTGGAGACTGTCCTACCTCCAAAGCCGTCTCTGCAACCGTCAAACCTGGAGCTGGATGAGTGCGAGGAGACGACAATGCAAGATGTCAACATGGAGGAGGAGATGCGAAGGAAGCAAGCTCAGCGTCAAGAGGCATACGATGAGGAGGATGAAGACATGCCCGGCGGCGCCCAGAGGGTGCAATGTGCTCAGCAGTGATGATGGCTGAGGGTGACTGATTATCAATTCACAGAATGCTACTGATCAGATTTGGTCGAAACTAGTGTTTGTTTGCACGAGTACAAGGAGTTGGGCTTTGTCTTAAAAACACTTTATATTTTGAAAATTATAACAAACTGCTGCTACTTTATGAATCTGTAGTCGAGGTTATGTTTTAACACCTTACGTGTTTATGGTATTGCTAGTTGGTGATCTTTGGGAACAAAACTGAGTTTTGCTGAATAATAGACATAAGCCTTTTGATGAATGGGAGAATTCGGTTTTATTCAATTGCCTTCTTGCTTTGTCAATTGTTGCTATTCCCTCGTAAAACGTTCAATGCTTTGCTCGTCCTTAGTTCACCTGGAGTCTGGTCGTTCATCCACAGGTCTTGCTCGTATGTCTCAGTTACCTATGAATCCATGGCCTTGCCGAGGAGAGAAGGATAATAAAAATAGGAATAATGCATGTATTTTGATGAAAGCGAGAGTGGTATGCAATGGTTGGTAATAATTTTAGATCCATCAACTCCAACACATGCTCAGTATAATTTAAATCCAGGTAAGAGGCACGGATACAACACAAATTCAGATAACTGTCTATTATATATCAAGAAACTATACAGCTTCAAGCGCATAATTGATGATGTGGACACTGCAAATATCAACACCTATCAATTTCTCCAAGAATTCCTAACAGTAATTAGCAGAACAGATCTACAATTGCTTGTTAGAACCCTATCTGAAAGATGAATGCCAGGGTGAGAATACAACAAGAACCTACCAAAAAGTTCAGCTACTCGATATTTTGTTATTCCCTCCTGTCCCTTGTTCCAAGATGGTCATTCTTGGTTTTTCTTGATTATCCTTTGACTCGTCATTATCTGCTGCAGCTGCTTCTGCACCATCAACCTTCCCGTTAAAAAGCTCTTTTTCAGCATAGCCCTCGCCCTTTGATTCCTCAATCTCGACATCATTATCCCAATCCTTGGACTCTACCTTTGCACCAGCCACATCTGCAGTTGCATCCTTTGATTCCTCAACTTCAGCATCCACCTTATCAGTGGTTGAATCAATAACATCAGCTGCAGGCTGTTCCTCCTCCTCGTCTTCAATATTATGCTCATCTCGGAGAGCACCATCAGCTGTAAACTCTCCACCATCATCATCCCCAGCATTTTCTGCATCAGCCATAGATATATCAGGCCCTCCTTGAGTTTGTTCTTTAGTAGCATCCTTGTCATCACTACCCTCCACTCCATCAGCATCCTCATTCTCCTTTGCTTCTTTCTTTTCACTGTGTTTCTTTTGTTTCTTCTTGGGAGCTACAATTTCTGGTACCTCCTGCATCTTTGATTTCTCACTTAACCTTGTAGAACGCCTTGGAGTGTCACCTGCATAGGTCAGTAGCTGAGAAGGTTATTTTTATTTTGCTCATCAGATGTATATTCTCAAAGGTCTAATGACACATAATTGAGGCTCAATCTTGTTCTTTCAATCTTAACAGCATCAGATATTTTGCGTGTTTTAGAATGGTCACACCACACATTTATGTTCAGACATGCATGTACACAGAGAGAGAGAGAGAGAGTCTACCTGTACTCCAATCAAAGTCAACAGCTGAAGGGCCTCCAGGATGAGATTTAAGGTATTGATCCAACTGTCTCTTAGTCTTGATATCTTCTCCAGTTGGGGCGGTGAATACTATATCATTCCTCCTAGGGGTTGTCCCACCTTCCTTCAGGGTGAACTAGAGATTTTAAGAGATAGAAAGTAATTACTTTGGACAAAATGCCGCTCGCATGGGATTCCAAACAAAAGAGAAATACTTTTGACTAGTGAAGAAAAAATAATTCCTAAAATATCAATCAAATGAAAAATAATAGTAAACAATACAAGAAGATAATATATCTTCTCCATCATAATAGAACCCAATTCTTTTAAATCTTCTCCATCATAATAAAACCTGATTCTCTTAAATAACCATTTTGCGCACCTATAAACATTTTGGTGTACTCTAGGTAACTTCAGAAAGCAAGGCAATTTCAGATATAGAAAATGCAAAAATAGCAAGTTCGAAACACTCAGTTTTATGTAAGTGTAGTTTCTCTCCAATCTAGAAACCAACTTCTTTCATCCAAACTCTTACCTCATAAAATGGGTCTTTTGAAAAGCAATATTTCACCGAACCCGACGTTCTTAATGGATTTAACATCTTCTCTCAAATTTCTGATCTAGCATGAAATGCAGAATAGGCTAAAAGCCAAGAAAGATCTAGAGCATATTTAACTCTCCATTTACTACAAATTCTTCAAACAAGTGCAAATATTAAACCTTTAGTTGAATGGAAATGTATGCATAAGCTATTATAAACCACATACATTCAAAGGAGAAAGTATTTGAATTCTGCATGCATTGCCATACATGTTTCAATTGCGTCACACAAGTCTAAAGGAAAGCTCATGTGCTGCAGATCTGTATTACTTCTCCCTAAAGCATTGCACCGCTTTATATACGCTCAAAAGGACTCTTAAATTAAGTAGAATTCCATATTCTAATTTTTAATCTCATTAAGTTATCTACAAAGTTACAATGAATTTAAACCAAGGAAAAATAAGTTAAAGAAACACATAGGATTCTAAATGCATCCCAAAAATGGGAGATTTCTAATACCACTTTTAACCTTCAATAAATATCACTTTTACTGTAATAAAATACCAATTTCGCCTAATTGCCCTGATACCAACCACCACCTAAATCACTAAGAACGAAACGACAACTCTAAATTCTGTTCAAAAAATAAATAAAATAGAAAACTATATAGAATAGAATAAGATATATAAATTTATAAATAATAATTTTGAAGGTGTGTTTGATCCATATTATTTTGGAAGAACATATTCTGGAATAGTAGATTGATGGATAATGTGTGGTTGAAAAAGAAGGAAAAATTATTGATGTGATGTAAAATATTATTTTATTGAAGAATGTGTGATTGAAAATGAGTAGAAGAATGAGAATGAAAAAATTAATGTGTACCAAACAGGGGCCGAAATTCTAAACATAAAATAAGAATTCTATTTTCTTTTTATTTGAACTAGGTTTCTTTAGTAAGAATCCTAGTTGAAAACAAGAGTGTGTATAAAAGTAATATTTAAGAGTTATATTAACTAAATAAAATAAAAATAAAAAAGAAACATAAATAAGTAGACTGGGAATAGAATTTCCTTCCACCTTCCAAAGTCACCCTTTCCCAAGGCACTGCAACAGAGTCACCTTGGGGTGAATATTATCCATTCCAAGTTTAAGTGATGATATATCTAGACAAATGAATTTATTCAATTAGAAAATATCTAAGGATTTAGACAAGTCTACCACTAATGCACCTAATTTAAGTGGTCCCACACATTCCAATTCTCATTCTCACTCATATTTTGGGTAAAAACCATTGAAACGATACAGATTGAAAAACAGGGCGCATTCTCATAAATAATCATTTAATCCATCACTACCAAAGAGCTATATGTCACGCTACAACCTCTATAAAGATTTTATTTTGTGAATTGGAACAACTAGAAAGATATTATTGGCACTTTGAGGGTCCAGTTTCTCCCAAATCAAATGTAAAGTTCGAAAAACAAGACAGTTATCCCCTCTTTTCATTGATCATTTGATTGTAACACAATCTGAACCCCTAAAACTCTGGAGCCAAACTTAAACCCATGACTCTTACAGGTCCCAATCTCCGTAATAACAAAATAAACCCTCAAAATTAAAACCATAACAGCTTCCGACTTATTTAAAACCAAACAAAGACTAAAAATTGAAAAGGTACTCCTGGCATGTGCACAACTTCTTGGCAGGATAAGCGGCTATGTAGATAGCTTAGTCATAGACCGACGCTCGGGAAGTGGATTTGGATGGAGTTTAACCCAAAGATTAGCCCCTTATTAGACATGCAGTTGGATTCTATCTAAAATCAAGAATTGTTAAAATGTAAAACTTCTCAAAAAGATGTCTTACTGATGCAAGATTGCTACAACCAAATATGACATATAAACGAGATTTTTTAAAAAGTTGAATTCTACTTGACAATACGATAATCTTAAAATAGAATCGCTATTGTTGGTCAACAAGGTAGCATTATTCAAACTCTGGTGGATGTAGAAATGAGTGTAACTAATCTATCCCTCCACACATCTTTTTGTATAACATCGAACTCCAGCAGAAAATTTGATGAATGCAGAGAGAGAGAGAGAGAGAGCCTACAATTAATGCAAAAAAAGGTTGGATAAGCAAAACCCCACAGTAGCCATGATGCTATAACCTTGAGAGGAGCACAAGTATTTTTTTTTTTTTTTTCAAAAAGCAAATTCATTGTTTAAACGGTCATCGGGCATTTAAAACGACCATTAGAATTGCTTCGATTAAAGATGTGATCGCTACTTAGACTTCCAACTGTCAGTCAAAGCATTCCACGTGAAATGCTCAAATGTAATGATAGTGAAGGTTTTGACTTTTCGTATACAAACCCTGATCAAGCAAACGGTTAAGATAACTTATTTAGAATTGGACCTTTATGTAGAAATAGTAAATAAAGGAGCAAAATGTTTAGGCTATGATACATGGACTCTTAAACTAGAGTGGTATGTCCATGTCCAACACGTATAGTGTCGTGTCAAATATTGACACTCCTTGAACACTGCATGAAATGGGTTTGACCAACCCCATGTTGTGTCTTTTTATTTATGTATTTTTAAAATTTTTAACGCTCGAAGATATTTTAGTATCACTCTTTGGACAGGTGCTCAACATGGAGCATGTGTCATGTCCTACATTAAACTTGTTTCTATTACAAAGTAAAAGACCCTATTTATAGCGCTATAAATAACTCTAAAAGAAAAGATTGCATAATAATTATTCAATCAACTATTAAGGAAAATAATCCTACACNACATATAAACGAGATTTTTTAAAAAGTTGAATTCTACTTGACAATACGATAATCTTAAAATAGAATCGCTATTGTTGGTCAACAAGGTAGCATTATTCAAACTCTGGTGGATGTAGAAATGAGTGTAACTAATCTATCCCTCCACACATCTTTTTGTATAACATCGAACTCCAGCAGAAAATTTGATGAATGCAGAAAGAGAGAGAGAGAGAGAGAGAGAGAGAACCTGCAATTAATGCAAAAAAAGGTTGGATAAGCAAAACCCCACAGTAGCCATGATGCTATAACCTTGAGAGGAGCACAAGTATTATTATTATTTTTTTTCAAAAAGCAAATTCATTGTTTAAACGGTCATCAGGCATTTAAAACGACCATTAGAATTGCTTCGATTAAAGATGTGATCGCTACTTAGACTTCCAACTGTCAGTCAACGCATTCCATGTTAAATGCTCAAATGTAATGATAGTGAAGGTTTTGACTTTTCGTATACAAACCCTGATCAAGCAAACGGTTAAGATAACTTATTTAGAATTGGACCTTTATGTAGAAATAGAAAATAAGGAGCAAAATGTTTAGGCTATGATACATGGACTCTTAAACTAGAGTGGTATGTCCATGTCCAACACGTATAGTGTCGTGTCAAACATTGACACTCCTTGAACACTGCATGAAATGGGTTTGACCAACCCCATGTTGTGTCTTTTTATTTATGTATTTTTAAAAATTTTAACGCTCGAAGATATTTTAAGATCATTCTTTGGACATGTGCTCAACATGGAGCATGTGTCATGTCCTACATTAAACTTGTTTCTATTACAAAGTAAAAGACCATATTTATAGCGCTATAAATAACTCTAAAAGGAAAGATTGCATAATAATTATTCAATCAACTATTAAGGAAAATAATCCTACAC
>CAIGRF010001201.1:3208-24130 GCA_903798235.1 Fraxinus ornus | reverse complement strand
TTTGACTTTATTTTTAATGAAAATTGTCCATTAAAGGGATATAATTTGTTACTATTTGTGATAGAATTTGTTTACATTGCAAAAAAAAAAAAAAGGTTGCCTAAAAAAGCTTTTCCAACCAAAGTGGTGGGTAAAGTTTTTCCTCAAAAATCAAGAAAATGTGAGCACGTGGGTGAAAGATGGAAAACCAATTCCATGAAAAATTTGGGCAATCAAACATGTAAAAATGTGAAAAATGAAATTTAATTTCCATCTTCCAATCAAACAGGGCCTAAGATTTGATTTGAAAAATCACATCCATACTAATTTTAAATTGCTGTCTTATAAGATATATTATTATATTATACTCTTGTTTGGGCTCCATTAAAATTAAATTTTGGAAAAAATATGTTTTGAAATAGTAATTTTTTGGAAAATATGTTGTTGAAAATAAGATAGAAAAACATGTATTTTTATGAAAATGAAATCCAAACGGAGCTGTATATTCAAAATATAATAATGATAATGCAATGGTTCAGAATTTGATTACTTTATTGTTATTGTACCAAACCTTCATACTTTTCTTCGACTAAATTAATTGTTCCATTTTGGAGTAATTCAGGATCACCACGGTTAGATGTTTGCACGTACTAGGACGACACTAACACGTCTCATGATCTAAACACTATATTAAAGCATAAAGTTTTTCGAACAAACTTCAAGCTCGTGACAATATTTGATTTGAATGATTCTATAATTTTTAATAAGTGTGCTTCTTCGAGAGCACCATCACAATATTCTCCAAGAATAGTAGTACGTGTAAAATCATGCGCCATAAAGAACAACGCCACATTATTCTTTTAATTCATTCAGGAATAATTAAACAATATTTCTTAAGAATATTTGTATGTAAAGTTTTATGATTATTTATAAATGATAAAATATTTTTTTTAAAATATTAATATGTATAACCTATTTTTGAAATAACCAAATATTCTTTTAGAATAATGAATTATTTGTATATAAGTTGTGCTTCTCCAGGAGCATTAACATATTTATCTGACTCAAAATTATAATATAAAGTTAATCTTCCAGACTAACACAATATTCTTCTAGAATATTCATTTGTATAAAAGTTTGATTTCTTCAAAAATATTAAAATAATATCATTCTCGAATATTTATGTTAGAAACTTTTTTATTGTGTTTACACTTCATATTTTTGTGTTTCTTCGAGAACACAATGAGATATATACTCTACAAGAGTATAAATACAATATTCATATGGAATATTGTTATTGACAGATGATTCTACTTTTCGAGCTAAACAATATAATATTTTAAAAATCAAGTTTTTTGCTCCAAATGAAAACAACGCAATATTTTAAAAGAATATTGAACAAATATAAAGTCGTTCTTCTAAGAAGTAACAACACAATTTTTAAGAATTGAAAAGGATTTAGATAACTAGTAATCTAAAATTCTTCAAAAAACTGAAAAAATTTTGTTATTCAAAAATTTACAATCTCCCAATCAATTCAAAATTTTCTTTATTGTTCGTATAGTGACTTCTTTCAAATGAACTGTTTGTTCTTGATCTTAACCGTTAGCTTTGAAGAACCATGAGTTGTCAACCTGCTGTCCAAATTTCACGACGATCGAATCACAAAATGCTAAGATAATAATGTTTTGATCACAGCTATGCAGGTTGTCCAGATTCTACGAATTTTTGCACTATTGATTTCGAAATAATAATATAGTTCTTCCATGGTATACAAAATCACGTCTTTTTACGAGTATTAATCCAATTATGGAGTATTGATTTATATAACTTCATACTTTTATTTAGAAATCAACAATAAAATATTATTTAAAACCTTAAGATATATAAGGTTTATACTTTTTTTAGGAGTGTTAACTTAATAATTCTCTTGAATAAAGTCATTTTTAACCAAGAATATCGACATGAAATTCATCAAGAATATGATATGCAAAGATATACCATTTTCCAAATAACAATACAATATCATTTTAAATATTGTATGCGTGAATTTGTACTTCTTCATGAGCAACAATATCATACAAATATAATATTTATTTTCGAGCAATACTACGATATTCTTCTAAAATATTGATTTAAATATTATTATTGTGGAATATTGAACGAACAAAATTACATTCAAGAAATTTATCTATCATAAATTGGTATAATCAAACGATATGATCAAATCGAACCGTTTATTTGAGTAGAAGAGATTGTAAATTCAATTGGCTAGAAATTCTTGTATTTTTTACCGTAGGAAAAATTATTTTTTCTACCTCAAGTGGTTAGAGATTTGTGAACAAAAAGATGAACTAAATTGGTTAGAACTTAATGCTGAAACATGTTACAAAATAGAGAGAAAAAGAGAAGAAAATAAAAAAGTCAATAGACTTGGTGTATTTTATTGAGGATCAAAACCCAATATTTATATGGAAGAATTAAGGTTGTAGGGGATACAATAGTAAATATAACTAGGATTGCAGGAGTATAATGTTCATTCACTAGTAAACACATAATTTACAACTTTTTTTTAAAGAAAAAAGCACATATATTTGGTTATTTCCTTTCCTGTTCTTGATTCTTTATGTTAATTACGAGAACGTTACATAAGCTTTAGAAGTCAAGACCTAGATCAAGTGATAAGATATTATGTCATTAGCTTGGTTTCTAGCCTCATTTGAGGTGTAAGGTTGAATTTGTGTGTGAGAGAGAGAGAGAGCTTTGTAAAGACTTGGGTTTTATTTTAAAAGGTTAACCTTATTAAGATAAATAATCCAATTTTTTATAAGTTGGTCTATATTTTCATCTTTATTCATATGGAATTGTAACATGCTCCCATATGAAAAATATTTTCTACATTTTAAGACAAACCAAACACTTATTTCACCTTTGATTAAAAACCCAGATGGATAAAAATCCACCATCATGGGAACATCGCACGATAATTTAACTTTCAAATAAACGTCTTTTGGTTGCCAGAGACATGAGTGTCACATTTTAAAACGTTAGATATATGAGTGCAACTAATGGTATGTTGAGAAAATGAATGTCACGCTTATAAAAGATTGGGACCTCTGATGGAATTTACCCTACCCTAAAATAAATTATTATCTATATACATTAAAGATGTTTTATCTTCTTCTTTAAATTTATAAATTTTTAATGGTGATTATATTGTCACGATATGTTTATTTGGTACACTACATTTTAATTGCAATTAAACTCTTCAATATTGGCCCATTGTAGCAATTATTTTCTTAATTTTTTTTTTTCGAATTCTTATTTTCGATATTCCATTAATTAGTATGTCTCGTCCTTAATAATGATTTATATCAAAATATTGTATTTGCGTACTTTAAAATGAGGGAAACATTATTTTTTCGCGCTTTTTATTTTTTATTTTTAAAGAATGTAATGAAGAAATAAGTTATTTATCGTCATTTCAATGAACTTTTTATATAAAACTGTTATTAAATACAAAATGTATTAACTAATGAAAAAATTGAAAATAGGAATTTTGTGAACAATCGTTAAGGACATAAGTGATATAATGAGCAAAAATTAAAAACTTTTAAGTAAAATTAAAATGTGATGCAAAAAATAAAAATTATAGTGTGAATATACCCAAATTTTAATTTTGGCCCTTTAAATTTTAAAATAAAGTGATTATAAAGCAGAGAAGGCACTTTATAGATACGGGTAAGGTAACTTAGAAATTTTGATGCTTTGCAGAAAGTGTATTACCTATCGGTCAACAACCCGGGCTCACATCAACGTCCATACAAATATCACAGGGTTTCTGAATGATAATTCCCAAACAAAGAGGCAGTTTTTTTTTTCTACAATTCTAATCATAACAAATAAAATAAGAATTCATCCATTGTAATTAATTTAACGAATAAAAAAAATGTGTTCATAGTTCGAATTTGAATTACAAATTTCAATGATATAGAATACAGTTTGTATTTGAAAAATATTTTTCATGGAAAAAATAGCAATCAAACACTTTAAAATAGAAATTTGAATGAAAAACTGACAAAAATATACTTATGGCATTATGGATGCCACTTGTGCATTATGGATGCCATTATGGCATCCATAATGTACCCCAAGCATAACTCTAAAATTAAAGCAATAGCATTTATACGTCGTCGTGTACAGATCAGTGACTTGAAAGAGAGTAGAAGAGAAAATAATAATAATCATCATCATCATGATGATAATGATGATGATGATGCTATTGAGTTTATACCGGGATTATAACGTCAACCTATGTTGTGTTAGATGATAGATTAAATGGAAAAGATAAAATTAAATTATTCATTTAATTACACTTATCATTTAATGTCACATTAACGCTACATAAATTAGAGTTACAACCCTAGTGAAGCTAAAAAACACGACTTTAAAAAAAAAAAAAAAAAAATTATCTAGTACCACTAATATTTAACATCATCAGTGTAGTTGATAGTACTAGTGATATTAAATTACATATTCAATTAAATACAAAAAAAATTATGGTACATTTAATAGGACCTGAGATACTAATACATATACTCTTGCAAAATCGAAATCAGAATAATCGATGATCTCCAATTAATTCGATCTCCTATATGTGAGCATGTAGCATTTTGTTCTTTGTAAATACCGCATAACCCATTTGACTGATTTCCAATGATCCATTCTCGAGTTACTTAAATATCTTTGATATCTCAAGTGATTGATAGCATTTTTTATGTTGAAGCACCAATTTAAGTAATAACAATTTATATATGATCAACTAAATGAATCATGTAACATGAAATTTAAATAAATTTATCATTTAATATTATACAATTACGTGTTTGACACCAACAATCCTGAATTACATTATTCATTCTTACAAGGAACGCCACATGCTTACCCGACCCATTGTCCTAACCCATCCCACCCTCGTGACATGTTTTGAATTATAAAGCGTGTATTTATTTGCATACCTCATAATGGCTTCACTTTTCAACAATATCCCACAAAAGGATGAACCGTTTCGAACAGACTTAAATTAGACGCAATTACGCACTACTATACCAATGCCAATTCCCCCACAGNTCCCAAACAAAGAGGCAGTTTTTTTTTTTTTTTTTTCCTACAATTCTAATCATAACAAATAAAATAAGAATACAGTTTGTATTTGAAAAATATTTTTTATGGAAAAAAATAGCAATCAAACACTTTAAAATAGAAATTTGAGTGAAAAATTGACATTTTTTCATGAAAAATAAATACAATCAAACACACTCTAAGAATTTAAAATTTCACTATCATAAATATAGTTTGAATTTGAATTATAAATTTACTCTAATATTGAATAGGTATTTACTATTTAGTCCCTTATTACTATAATTTTTTTCAAAATAAATCTTAAGAAATAGCTGTGAGTTTACGTAAAAATTATTTTATTGAAAAAATATGTGATCTTGATATATTGAAGTCAGATCCAAAATAATGTTTTTGAAATATTGATAGATGAGTAACGGTTAGGAAATTAGAGACCTGCTTCTCGGAAATAGTCAAAATGTTGAGGAAATATGCATACAGGGATTTCTGAAATCCATAAGAGTTTAAAATTAAAGCAATAGCATTTATACGTCGTCGTGTACAGATCAGTGACGTGAAAGAGAGAAGAGAAAATAATAATAATAATCATCATCATCATGATAATGATGATGATGATGCTATTGAGTCTATACCGGGATTATAACGTCAACGTATGTTGTGTTAGATGATAGATTAAATGAAAAAGATAAAATTAAATTATTCATTTAATTACACTTATCATTTAATGTCACATTAACGCTACATAAATTAGAGTTACAACTCTAGTGAAGCTAAAAAATACGACTTTAAAAAAAAAAAAATTTATCTAGTACCACTAATATTTAACATCATCAGTGTAGTTGATATTAAATTACACATTCAATTAAATACAAAAAAAATTATGGTACATTTAATAGGACATGAGATACTAATACATATACTCTTGCAAAATCGAAATCAGAATAATCGATGATCTCCAACTAATTCGATCTCCTATATGTGAGCATGTAGCATTTTGTTCTCTGTAAATACCGCATAACCCATTTGACTGATTTCCAATAATTTATTCTCGAGTTACTTAAATATCTTTGATATCTCAAGTGATTGATAGCATTTTTTATGTTGGAGCACCAATTTAAGTGATAACAATTTATATGATCAACTAAATGAATCATGTAACATGAAATTTAAATAAATTTATCATTTAATATTATGCATACCAACAATCCTGAATTACATTATTAATTCTTACAAGGAACGCCACATGCTTACCCGACCCATTGTCCTAACCCATCCCACCCTCGTGACATGTTTTGAATTATAAAGCGTGTATTTATTTGCATACCTCACAATGGCTTCACTTTTCAACAATATCCCACAAAAGGATGAACCGTTTGGAACACACTTAAATTAGACGCAATTACGCACTACCATACCAATGCCAATTCCCCCACAGAACTATAATTTTCATCTTCATCGTAATATCAAAGAAATAGAGACCCAAAACAGACATTTAAAACCATTAATTAAAATTACAATAAAGTAACTCTTCAGTTACACTCCCCAGAGTAACATACAGCAATTTAAATCATGGTCCATTGAAAGAATTGAACCGGGCCTAATTTAACCTAAACCGGTCTTTCTCTCCGGTTCGCTAAATTTTCCTCTACTTTACCTCCTATAATTAAATTCTTCAAAAACTTGGAACGGCCGGCGCGGAGCCGGGAGCGGCTTCCACTTCCTTTTTCTGCCGCATCTCTAAAACTTTCCGGTGGTTGTTGGAATGTAACTCACTTGAGAAAGTGGGGCTACAAGCGGGTCTGTATTCGGGTAGGAGGCGGCCCGATTTATATCTCACTCCACATGCGTTACAAAGGGTCTTGGCACCAAGCGGACCGGCCCGCCACTGTGGGGTCTTGGTAACGCCACAATGGCTGCACCTCCTTGGTGCTCCAACACTGCCGACGGGTTCAGTTGGTTTCTTTTTCTGCTTCTTGAACGGAAGGTTTCCTAGAAAAGACTCGGCGGTCTGGCTCTGACCCGGGCTTGCATAAACGAGACAGGGACTTGGAGCTGGAAACAACGTCGTTGACGAGGTTGAAGATGAGGATGAAGACGACGTCTCCGGCGACCCCAGTGGCCAAATTCGTACACCAGTCCTGGTTCGTTTCGTTCTGGCCTTGGTCTGAACCGGAGTGGTGAAACGGGGCTTCTCTGGAACTGAGACTTCCGGTTCGGTCCGGTTCTCCGTCGGGTTCGGTGGCAACTTCCCGGTGAGAGAATACTCGGAGAATGACTCTTCCACAAAGTGAGATAACCACTCTAAATTCTCCAAATCCTCTGCCTGCAATACACCATACCTCCTTTCTCAGTTTTCTTTCTTCAAATATAGCGTCCAAAACCGGTTAATTCCAAAAAAATATGCATAAAAATTGAAACTTGGTCTCACCGGAACGCTTAGTTCGTTGCAAGCAAGAGACCCAAAATCCTCTTTTACAGAGGATGCACTGTTAATGGGGTGGCTTATATCATTTACCGTTTTTTGTTCATTATTTTCCGGTTCATGTTTTTCTGGTTCTTCCTCCCCTGTCTCGGAAAAGCCATTGGAGAAGTCAAGGAGGTCGTCGACAAAGAAGTCATCACCAGAAACGCCGCTTTGGGCACCATTAACCGCCAAAAAGTCATCAAAAAGCATAGTTTGAGGTGTGCTTTTCAACCCCATCTCCGGCCCAAAACCGCTTCTCAAAGGCCCTTGTGCGCACTCCATGCCCTGTAATCAAAAACCGACATGCAAATAAGAAAAATGGTTAACAAAATCAAAGAAAGGAAGGCAAAATTGGTTGAAATTACCTGCAGAGAAGGTGAAGAGGAAAGCAAATTAGGATGAGAAGAGTGGGAAAAAGGGTTGAATGAGAAGAGAAAAGGGTTGTGGTGTGTTCGGTAAAGCATTGAATGAGAGAGGTCCAAAGGAGAAGGGAAGATAGAGGGTTGGGATGTGGGTGTGGGTGTGGGTGTGGGTGTGGGGGTGAACTCTTCATGTGAGTGACCCAATAAACCGTATAAAAACTGGAAAAAGTGTCCGTTTCTTTTCTTCTTCTTTGCTAATGCATTGTAATGTGCAACCTCTCTTTTACTGCGTACACATTTTTTTTATTTTTTATTTTTAATTTCAGACCTTTTTTGTTTTGTCCGCCCCGTAATCTAATCCTTCCATCAAGTACCACAAGTCCACCACTGTAGTAACGTACAACTGCAGATTCCAAAATTTTGTTTAATGACACAATTATTCTGAGGTGTGTTATATTTAGCCCCTGTTTTTTCTCATATTTATTTTTTTTATATTCATTTTCAATTACACAATTTTTCAATATAATTATTTTGAACGTGGGAACATAAGGAGTTGTTCTTTTCATATTTCAGTTTTGAATTTTAAATTCATTTTCAATTTTGTGTTTTGAATGTCTATTTTGAAATTGTTGAAAATACGTTCTTTTTGTCATTTTAGAAAACTATTTCTCAAAATATAAAACTGGAAAATGAATTTACTTTGAAATTTTTAGAATCTTTTTTTATAACTTCAGTATCCTGGAATGAAGCATACCTCAGCATCTTTCAAGAGCTACCCTGCATTTAACTGAGTGTATTAGATTGTTAATAGAAATCTAGACATTTCTTCTCATAACGTTTGTAAATGTATATCATATAGAGTGGAACACAAGAAATTTACTGGATCAAAATGGTCGATGTCAGAGAGGAGCGAAGTGACGACATTGGTCTTATGAGTTTAATTCACTGTTAGTTTGTCAGGGATGCTAAATGGGTTGGGTGTGCGGGGGCAATGACCTCGCTGTACGGTATGATACGCTAAATATATTGCTCTCTGCAGTGCGCTGAGATTTTTCTTTGTGCTCGAAGACTTCTCTCCACGCAGCGCGAAGAGAAGTTTCATACTGTGCATATAAAAAGAAAATTCATTTATATTGAATTGCGGTAAAACGGAATCGAACTCATGACTTTCAGAAAATCCATGACTCTCCCAACTAAGCTATTCCACTGTTGGCAAAATTTGGTCTTTTTCCACGTTTTGAAATTTTGGTTTGATTTTAACTGAAAACATTCAAAACGATTTTTTGAGGTTTTCCATTTTCTTTATAAATTTTAAACTCGTTTTTGGAAATTTGTTTCTGAAAATAGGTAAGTAGACGTATTTACAATGTTTTCGAAAATTGAAAACTAAAAATGGTCGGAAAACAGTAAAGAGAATAAGTCCTACTTTTTTTCTACTTTTCGGTACACGTTTTTCTAAAAATTCATTTTCATAAAATCTATTTTTAAAAAATCTACATCACTCAAAACAAACCTGGTATAGTATATACAATTCTCTTTGTTTATAATGTATGTTTAAATAATGTACATATTTGTTTATAAATAGTTGCTTTATTTGGCCGGTAAAAACTACTCATCCTTTTGGGTATATTTATATTTTCAAAGCCAATGTTTGGTTTAGGTAAACATCAATATTTTTATAGATTTTGATAAAAGTTGATGAAATGATTAGTTAAAAATCATGAATTTTAAGAAACGTGTGGTTAAAATTAATTGCTGACCATGATTTAAATTTTAATTCAATTTTTTTTAGTTAAATCAAACAATGACTTAGATTTTAATGTATGACCTACATTTAAATCTTATACATTGTTGTGTTTCCTCTATACAGGACAAGAATTATGAACAAAGAAATACATGAGAGATTTGCCTATTGATTAGTGTATTAATTAACTATTAAATTGGGACTTAAGCATAGATAAATAATACACATTTCTACTCTCGAGCTTAAAGATTATGTAGTAGGCACATTTTCGAATTAATCGTCGAGAGGCTGTTTAGGATTCTAAACTCAACGATAACTATACATGCAAAGGTTGTTTAGTTGCGAGACTTAACATCTTAGTCATTGGCCACCTATCATGCATGAGAAATTGAGAATAGTTGTGCCAATTGAATCTCTCTTTTTATTTTTTTTGTTGCTTTTCATCGGAGTGAAATAATTTATAAATTACAATATAATTTACTGTATAATTTGAAAATCAGGATAAAAGTTGCGTGGCCCAAAAAAATAATTATTTTCTTGTGGCCAATCACGAATGAAAAAGAAAGAATGGAAATTCATAATTAGGAATTTGGCCCTTTGCTTTGACTAATTTACCTGACTGACCTACCGCATTAATCGCCGCACTTAAAGGTAGTTCAGCATTTTTGGACCTTTCCCGCTCTTAATTTTCTAATTTAGCGATCAAATATTCAATAACAGAGCAATTATTGTTTCCCTAACCTTTTTTTTCACACTTTTTAGGATGTTATTTATGGAGTTTACAGCTAAAAAGTTGATGCCAAATTAACTTTCATTTATTATTTTTATTTTAAATATTATTTATCAAAACATATGATACCTCCCGTGATCAAGAAATGGGAGTGAGGTTCTTTTTGGCGTCTTATTTTTAGTTAGATTCAAATTCAAATTTGAATTCCGGTGGTTAAATATTGATCATTGTATCTTCTTTTTTTTTTCTACATATTTTGAAGTTAACAAAAATTCTCTAATCACATAATATATTATACTCGAAATTGTTTGATTTACACTGTTAACTCCACAATCACCCCCCGCGTCAACAATAGTGGCTTGTGTTTAGGTGCACCAATGCAAATTGCAAAGGAGATAACATGATACGGGTGCCTCTTGTCGAGGTAAAGTATCGGGGAGGTAGAATTCCTATTTAGTTTATGGGTGTATTAAAAGATATTTTGTAACGTAAACTAAAGTTTCCTACAAATTATAAAGCCTCTCATTGATCAGGGGTCGAGCTACATTCGCCTAGTGTGTAAAGTACTTGCTCTCGATGAATTTGAGCAGGAAAAAAAGTAAATTTGTTGTGTTAATTTATCTAAAATAAACTTCAAGAATCAATGAATAGACTATATATGGAAACGGAAAAAAGAATTTATGCGAAAGTCATAAAAGTAAAGTAATATAACTCTTTTCGTCACAACAAATAAAAAGTTACATCATAATCTCAAGATTAGAAAGGAACCTTAAGTCATTCATTCTATTTGAAGGCTACATAAAAGATCTCATTTGAACGTTATTACGCGCAAATCCATAAGTACATGGTCGAACAAGTAATAGTTTGCCATTCATAATGTAAAATTTAACACACAAATGTTATAAAATAAAAATAAAAAAAGTACTTTTAATTTATTGAAAATAATGATAAAATTAAAAAATTTGCCATTATGCAATAGTCCATGTCAAAATATCATAAGAATGATTGCATTTGGTGCGAGATTGGAGACAAAAGCTGGCTGTTATCTGCTTTTTCACTCCTTGCTTCCAAAGCATGCCATTGTCCCAACTATGATTAGAGCCACTAAGTCCAGTACAAGTAGATTTCACAAGAGACAAAATCAAAATTGGTTCACTTAAAAAAGTTGAAAGACTTGGTCATTTGGGACCTATACTCTCCTCAATAGAATTTCAGAAACCCACCTTTTTTCACACACTCTTTGCCTATACTATGCACATTGAAGGTGAGCACGAGAGACGCCAATGGCTTGTTGCGAAACTGCGTAAGCCTAACTCTACACATGCCACTTTCAATGGGAAATAAAAGAAGAAAAATTGAAACGAGTGTGGATATTTAATATACCAGACAAAAGAAATTAATCGTTTATAAACAATTAGTACAATACTTAAGCACAATCTATATACAAAATGATTGTGTATTTATTCAATCACCTAGTACGAGAACAAATGTTAAATATCATAGGAATAGAAATTTAAATAACTAATATGTAATAATAAATCTAATTTAAAATAGAAATTTTAAAATGTCGAGCATACCTTACAATGATACATGTTGATGTCAAAAAATGTAACATGATTTCTTGATCAACTTAAAGAGAAAAAAAATAATGTTTATTGTCAATACTCTTGAGACAAAGTACACAATTTGTGCAAGACTATCCTAGAGGAATGAAGTGTTGCTTTTAAAGGGGTCCGACCGACCATTGATTCATATTTATAGGAGGGAAGATCACACCACTTGGCCGACTCGTCTAATTTCACTACAGTACTGTCCTAAAAATGAGTGCCACTTATCCAAGTTTTTGCTACTTTGATTGGTTGCTGGGGTTGGCCTCGTTCGATCATCGTTACGCCTATACCTCATCAATGTTATCACGTAGTGATTGTCTAACACCAAATAATCATTACCGGCAGCTGATTAGTAGGAGAAGAGGTGATGACATCAGAGTTGCTAAATGTCATTCTTGGAATGGAGAGCGGAGAGGCATGACAGTGTGGTAGGGATTTAGGCATCATTATGTCTCAGTAGATTACGACGATTGTTGGTCCGAGCTGATCTTAGGGCTAATGCGTCCGACCTTCGTGTTTAGAGCATGCAGGATGATCTGGGAAATGCTTTTTTTTTTTAATGAGTTTGGAATTCGGACTTCAACAGTACATGTTGATGAAAAGAATTAGGTCGTGGAGGTGGACAAAAGAAAAGAAAAAGTCAAAAATAATTAAAAGAGTACATAGAAAAAAAAGAAAGTGTTTACATGATAAGAAGAAAAGAAGAAATGGACACTTGTTTTCAATTTTTACTGAACATCAGGTTAGATAAAATTATTCTTATTTGTTATATTACGTTGTACGAAACACATTATTAATGAACGAGATGGATTAACATAAAGGGGCACAACAATGAGGAAGATATGAAATAACACATTGCCAAGATGGTGGAAATAAATTATGAGCATAATATAGGGTCTTCTTTGCAATAGATGAGGTCCAAGCTAAGCATAAATCTCAAATCATTTTAGAGCCACATATTTAAAATAAATAGTCAAATGTGTTGTTTTTTGAAAGATTTATTGAAAATCAATTTATCAGCTTCAATATATCATCACCACTAGGCAATAAAAATTACGTTTGAGTAGATGTAAGAAGAGACTAGACATGCTTGTGTATTTATTAGCTCAACAAATAACTGTATTTTGAGATCGTATTAATGAAAACATGGAGGATGTCTTCCACTTCAACTGGGGTGAGGAACTGATGCGGAACGATCCGAGTCAGATGATGTCGAGTTGTCCGATGGCTCGTTGATGGCGCTGAGGTACTATGAGTTGGCGGATCAGCACAAAAATGGCAAGTAATCGACGATCTTTACTAATTATGGCAGTTTTTTGATACATTTTGATATTTTGGCCATAACTTTGGCTACGATTATCAAAATCGTGCTCATCAACACAATTCGGAAAGCTCTTTTCGGCACGCACATCATGGACACTAATCTATCGCTCAGTGTGCATCAATTTAGAGGGCAAAATCTGCTGTTTTCCCTTCTGAATTCCCAATTTTCATTATTTTTTCCTTTTTTTGGTAATATTTCATTTGCATTTTTACTATAGATTATGAACCCAATTTGAGCCAGCTTTTTTGGATATTATTTCTTTTATGACATATTTTCTTTTGGTATGACTATTGAGATTTTGTTATTTTTGGTAAAATTCCGATAATTACGATTTCTTAGCTATATAGCCCGGCTTGTGGGCTGTTTTCGCATGTTGGATGAAATAATAAAGAATTTTCTTGTTTTCTCGGTAGTTTCTCATGTGTTATTCTCTATTAATTATCTGCTGAAACTAGCCTGCAGAATAATCGCTATTATGCCCAACGTCTAGAACATTGTGCTAGACTTTATAATTTATATAGCTTAAATCTAGTAAAACACATCGCAACACAACATAAAACTATATAGATTAGAATCATAAATTAATGGATATTTTTTGAAGTTATATAATTATCGTCGGATCGATCTCGAATCATATGCACGCAGGCATGCACTAATTAGGTCAGTTCTTCTCCTGCATTATCAATGGGGCAAATCACAATGTCTAGATTTTTCATAAAGAGAAAATGTGACAAAAGCTATAACCTGCATTTATGTAAGTTTCACCTATAAGAAAATCTAACAGCCTACGCTAATATATCACATTAAGAACATAATCCCAAACCCACAAGATGAACCAAGACCAATCATCCAAAACTTTGGACTTTTTATATATATATAGTATTAAGAACTCTATTATTCCCAAACTACAAAACTTTGGACTTTTAATTGAACCAATTCCGGATTTTTCTCTCGGTTAGGTCAACTTCTAATGGACTCGGCGGCTACAATCCTAGTTAGGACATTGTCAATATTTATAAGTAAAACAATTTTTTTGTTTTTTCCTGCTTCCTATTTTTAAGGTTCTATTATCATTTGACCTATTTTCAATCTCATTCTTAAAAATTAATGAAATAATGTTATAACTTTTGAATAATCTTGTTTCAACTTAAGTATTTAAAGAATGGTAACTTTTAACACCGTTTTATGGTAGGGAATTTAAGTTATATCTCAAAAGGTAAGTTGAATTTTCTGATAGGTATTGTAAGAAATTGGGGTTGATTATTAGGTATAGTAATCCAATATCTTATATGCTTATCATTTATCAACATCTAAAAAATATTTGACTGTTTACACTCTCTCAAGTCTCAACAATTTGACATTCGAATGAATTATCATATTAACTAGGAATGGAAACAATTTCGTGATTCGACCATGTGATCCCCCTTCTGAGAAAAATGTTAACGAAACAAAAAATAAAATATACGAAGAAGAAGATAACAACAATGTACTTGGAGAACTCCAAAATTATCGAAAATGTGAACCGTCGAGGATACAAATATTTAACTATATGAAATGTTGTTACAATCATATAAATTTCTCGCGCACACAAATCCCTAAATATCGTATGAAAAATAATCACGAGTTTTATTATACCAAAATATTCTATTATTTGTAGAAACTAAAAGAAAATTCCTTCGATAATAAACCTAATTTTTTCCTTTGTCCTAAACAATATAAAAGAGGCACCTCTCTGGGCACACGTGTCGCAACCTCCCATCGTCAATCATAACGACGTCGTTTTAGAGGATTTCCCCAATTCTTTTCTACAATGTCTCCATGACGGCACTAAGAAGCTCAAGAAGATAACGTACACCAAGTGAAAGAAGATCGAGCACAAGCACGAGAAGGTCAAGCTCGTTGTCATCCAGTTCTACAAGGTTGATGACTGAGTTAAGGTCCACAAGCTCTCTTTCAAACCCACTCTACGTTTTGATATTTGATTTCATTATCTTTCTTCCATTTTTTTAATATACAATTTTAAAATGTCCTCACAATTTGGGCATTCGAAATACGGGTCAATTCTCTATATTTTTCTGTAGATTCAATGGGTTTTATAGGATCTGGAGTTGCTTGCAAAACCTCTGGCTATAAAGGTTCTTGAAGCTCGATAAGTGCTTAGGATTTTCTACTGTTGGTCTCATACCAAATATTTTGAAATTTTGATTATGCTGAAATCTTTATGATACATAACCTTTTATCCTTGAAGATTATTTAGTATATTTAATGGGATTTGTAAGAAATAAATAGTAGTTTTCGAGAATGGGGAAAAATTTATTGGAATTGGAATCGTTATATGTAGAATATGCTCATAAATTTTATTGTGGTGTGAAGGTTAATAGACATTTTGTAGTTTGTATGGAGAATCGATGCTATATGTAATCAGAATTATGTGGCAGTCATTTGTCATCAATTTCAAGTACAACGATTTAATTGTGTTTGTGTTTGCTCTTTTCCCAAAACAGTTGTTAATGTTGGATTTTGATGTTATGATTAATAGATATTACAAACACAACAACAGGCTGAGAGAGATGCTGCAATTGCTCGTTTAGAGCAAAGTCGTATTTTTCTTTCCGTGAGATTGATTGAACATCAGGGTAAGAAGTATAAGTTATTGAAGAAGCACAAGCTTTAGTGGGTGCTGTGCAAGATGCTGGTCAATTTATTTCACCAGAAAATATCTATATTCCAAGCACATACCCTTCTGGTCCAAGCTTTGATGCTCAAGAATCAACGAGGTCAAATGTTGTAGTCAATTTTCTTCTGTCCGGTTTAAATTTTGTTTCCAAGTCCCTCAAATTAGATCACATGGGTAAGATAATGGGGAATTCTGCTTGGGTTGCTCTCAACATGCTTGCATTAATACGTGGTGATCTGTGACTTTGTGCGCGTCTCCGTGCTGGGCGTTCCTCCGTGCCACACGGAGACACTGGTCGTGTTTCTGTTAAGCATGGAGACACCACCCGTGTCTCCGTACCACATGGAGGCACGGAGACACGGGCTTGTGTCTCCTTACTGGGCGTTTCTTCGTGCCACACGGAGACACTTGTCGTGTCTCCGTTAAGTATGGAGACACCACCCGTGTCTCCGTGCCACAAGGAGACACGGCTCTGCCGACTATTTTTTTTTTTGCTAGAGAAAAATACTTTCATATATTGAATTATTTTTTTGCTACGAGGGGGCGCTGTCGCCTTGACCGTCGGTCGACCCCACCACGATGTTACCCCGAATCCCCACGAGGGCGCTGCCCATGTGTTGTAGTAATGTCATCCTTCTTATTAATATATTCATTGTTAAAAATGTTGTCATATTTCATTTGTAGAATTCGATACTTTCGAAGTTTCGGTCTGTATGACTAGTGATGTTGAGTTTACTTACCTGTATCACACAAAGGAAATAGAAAACATCTGCAATAATATATTCTAATTTTTTCTGTGATCGCAAAAAGTTAAGCAATTGGAAATACACAATTGGATCAGAATGTATGTTAGATTCATCTCTGTTACTTGAAGCAAGTTTTAAACGTTAACATTGTAGTATGTTTTGACATAATTTACTAACTGTATAGCTGGAATTCTTTGCGATTTTGAAAAATGCTTGGTATAAATCTATTGGACAATTTTCGTGCCCTAAATCAAGTGCGATGTTTTACAGTTTAAAATTAATTTGTGTAAAATGACCAAAAATCACTCCACGTTAATACGTAGCCAACTACACTACAGCACGTGTCTTGCATGTGCGTCTCACTAATACTAAATCCAAAAGCAAATTACATAAATATATAATATAATAGATGTTGCTAAATACTTAACCTAAAGAATTGATCCCACTCAATTGTCGGATGCAAGGCAATGTTCTGCCAAATGTTTATTTGAATTCGTCCCTAGTTCGTTCTCCAGCACTTGTTTATTTGAATTCAAATATTTGACGGGATGCAAGGCAATGTTCTGCCAAATGTTTATTTGAATTCGTCCCTAGTTCGTTCTCCAGCACTTGTTTATTTGAATTCAAATATTTGACGGTTCTTAGTTTAGTACTATGGAAAGGAGTTGGAACCGCCGGCTCAAGGGGTCGTTTTCGTGGCCGGCCCAAATTGCATGACGTGTCCGATTTTTATTTGACCAAGTTCTTGCAGTTGATAGATTTACTATTTTGATTTTTGGAATTCTAAACCCAAAAAATATACAAATAAAAACGATCACCATCGATGCTCCACATGAAGCAGGCCTTGAAAAGTGGAGCCTACCCCCATTTTGACCTCAATTCTTTTATATTATAACGAGAGAAATAATCATTTTTTAGCAAGAATATAAGGTTAAAAAAAGAAAAGAAATCTTCAAGAATTGCGTATAATATTATTTTATTAAAAAATATGTAATTGATAAGGAGGGGAAGGAAAATTAATTTTAATTTAATGAGGGTCAAACAAGGGCTCGGGTTACCTCCAATTTGTTCCATTCTATTGCCACCACCTTGAGAATAGAAGCCCGCCCAATCACTCAAATTTAGCAGATCTGGATTCTTGAATAGTTTCAAAATTACACTCTCACATTATTTTTAACTTTTCAATTCAAAAATATGGGCCCGTTCGGCAGGGATTAAAATTCAATTAAAATTGAAAATATAGTCGTTATTGGGTCTCACTCGTCTAATAAAAATCAACAATAACGGTTAATTTTTCAATTTTTAGTCGGTATTGGGTCTCACTCGTCTAATAAAAATCAACAATAACGGTTAATTTTTCAATTTTAGTCCGATTTTAATCTCTACCGAACGGGCGCATGGTGTAATAACTTTTTATTAAAAAATCATGTGATAATTCAAATTTTTTATATTAATAATTATATTATAAAATTAAAGAATTAATATACATATACAACCCCCAAATCTAAAACCCTAATCATTTTCCTCTCCTCTTCTATTCTCTCTATCCTCTACCTTCTCTCTCCTCTTTCTTTATCACAACCCCTGAAAATCATCGTTGGGAGACCACAGTGGCATCACTCATAATGACAAGCCCCATCGTAGAAACGTCGATGTCAACACTGCAGCATTGGTCACGCCCACACGCAACAAGTGCAGTAGAGGTGTGAAAAAGTAATATGTAACCTAAAAAATGTGAGATTGTAACTGAATTTGTAATCGTGACTCACTATTTGTTAATTGTGACCAATTTATTTGATAATGTGTGATCGATAAATAGTTATGACTAATTAATTTGATAATTTGTGACCGTGAAACAAGTAGCGAGTTATAAGATTTGTGATTGACAAATAATATGTGACCTATTAATTTGATAATTCGTGATTAATAAATAAATTGTAATCTTTAAAATTTGTGATTTGTAACTGTGACATTCTATTATTGTGACTAGTACGTAGTTATGATCATAAATTGTATAGAATTGTGACCAAAATATAATTAATGTATAAATTTTAATTATGACCTGATTTTTTAAACTTTAAAAGAACTTTCTTCATTTTGAAATTGTATCTCCCAAATACCTTAAATATGTAATCTTCCTTAGTTTCTAATAGTGTTAATTTCATTTTGGTCTATGAGTTTTTAGTAAAATCTCAATTGGATAACTCAATCTTTTGCTCAATTAGATAATTGAAATTCAATTTACTTCAATTTTAATCACTTCGTTAGCCAGCCACTTTACAAAATTTATTGTTACAATCCTACATGAACTTAAAAATTGATAACAAACTAATATATTTCATGTTTATGGCAACTAAACACAAGGGTTGTGCTGGTTGCGAGATTTAACCAAACACATTACGGCACAAGCTGACAACAGTCATGCATCATATGTGTTCGTGTTCCCAAAAATACCCTCTATTTCAAAAGGATTCGTCATCTTTCTCTTTCATGATCACAACCCACTCATCTTTCCAGTTGAGAAATGAGAAATCATTTTCATGTTACATGAAACCAATTTTCATTTCATCCAAAAAAAATCATCTTTTTTCAACAATATTTTTGTCATATGATTCAATAGCGTTCCGTTAGATAGGAACTTAGTAAATATACTATATAATTAGGTTATATATAGTAGTTGTAAAATTTGAAAATAAAGCGTTGTTTCAAAGTTTGGTAGCTACATGATTCAAAGTTTGGTAGCTACATGATTAAGTAACATATCTACCTATAAATGGCACTACATAGGATCATGCCATTAATTTTGATAATCAGAACTAATACAGTGACTAATATTAAAAGGAAATTAAAATTTAATGATCGGTTTGAACAAATTAAAGTTAAGAACCCAATTAAGATTCTACTTAAAGTCCAGTTATCAAAAATGAAATTAACCTGTTTTCAGTCTCAGTGGACCCGTTGCGGATAATTTTTTCGAAATTGAGGTAAGCAGTACTACAATGCAATAAATAATGATATTTAATGTTCATTTTAGAATTTTTAATCAAGGTTCTAAAATGCATGAGAGCATGGTAAAAACGACAAGGTTGAACTTTAATCTTTATGAGATGTTTTTTTTTTTTTTTTAATATTATTTTAAACATTCAAAGATCATTAAACTAATAAAATAATAAATTGAAAGTTGGAATATGTACAAGTCTACTACGTACGCAGAGCATTAATGCATGCAATTAAAATAAGTTGACGAATAATTTATCATAACATATTCATAGGGACTCCTCACTATTTTCCAAGTTAAAAATAGAAAAACAAAGTCTCAAAATCATAAATAGTAAAAATTATTTAACAATTTCTATAATTGGAATATTTAGCTAGTACCGTAACTTAACTCTTTATTGAACCCAATTCAATCTATTCATGCTTCATCTAACCCATCTTCCATGTCGTTCAATAAAAATCATTTTCCTCGAACTCCCTTGTTCCTAGAAAATCATTTTTGTTAAAGTATGTGTTATGAATTATGAGTTTTTACTTTCAAATTTCTATTTATTAACTATTCTTTCTATTTAATTAGTTTAGTTAACTTTAAAAATAAAAGATAAAAATAGCCTTTCTCATCTTCAAGTGGTCGAAATAAGGTTGATTGTCTTTTTTCATGCCTTCTTCATATGTGAAACTTTTTCTTCACTCGTCGCATCTAGGTCTTGGTTTTCCCCACCTTTCAAAACACCTCTTTTCATAGGAGTTTTTACGCAAAAATGGCTAAAATTTGGAATCTTTAGCCTCTATTTGGTATACATTAAAATTTTTATTCTCATTCTTTTACTCATTTTCAACCACACATTCTTCAATAAAATATTATTTTTCATCACATCAATAATTTTTCCTTCTTTCTCAACTATACATTCTTCATCAATCAACTATTCTAGAATATATTTTTCCAAAATAATTTGGCTCAAACACACCTTAAATAAACGCTAAAATGGCATATGCATTGCACAAGTCTATTTTATAAAGGGCAAATCAATCGATACTTAATTTTAATTTAAATGAGTAAAGTAATTAGGAAAATATGAATTAATAAGAAAAAATAAAAAAATTCACCTTTCCATTAGGGAAAATTTCATAAATAAGAAGTTTAGTTTTA
>CAIGRF010001193.1:3662-32072 GCA_903798235.1 Fraxinus ornus | reverse complement strand
ACTGAGGCAGAAGAAACTGAGCCCAATATTCAGACAAAATCATGAAAAGGTAGAAGGGAGAAGGCAAAATGTTGAGCACTCTATGATTACCAGAAGTAAAGCATGCATTTTCAAACCTAAAGTGTACACCACTCTTTGCAAAGAATCCAGAACTGAACTAAGCAAGGCAGAACCCAATGATACCTCTGAAGCACCATCTGATAAGAACCGGAAAGCAGCTATGGAAGAGGAGTTTAAAGCTCTAGTAAGGAACAAAACCTGGACATTAGTGCCACCCTTGATCAGTCAAAAGGTCATAGGAAACAAGTGGGTTTTCAGACTTAAAAGAGACATTGAAGGAAAAATTTTGAAGTACAAGGCAAGGCTTGTTGCAAAGGGTTTTCTACAAACTTCAGACATTGATTATCATGAAAATCTTAGTCCAGTAATTAAGGCTTCCACACTAAGAATAATCCTATCACTTGCTGTGTCTAAAGGCTGGAGTGTTATACAAGTTGATATTAATAATACCTTTCTTAATGGAAGGCTGAATGAAGTAGTCTTTATGAAGCAGCCAGAGGGCTTCATTGACAAAGCTAATCCAACCTTCATTTACAGGCTTGAAAAGGCTCTTTATGGACTGAAACAGGCCCTTAGGGCGTGGTATGAAAGCTTAAAAGGGACACTTCTAGACTGGAAGTTCATCAAGTTCAAGGCAGATAGTTCCTTGTTCTTTTACATGAATGAAAGGCAAGTAATTTTTTGTTTGGTGTATGTTGATGATATAGTAATCACTGGAAATGTTCACAAGTCACTGCAATGTTTCATTGACAAGCTTAACTCACAGTTTGCATTGAAAGACATGGGTGAATTGCATCATTTTTTGGGGATTGAAGTGAGGAGATGTAAATCCGAGATGCATCTCACTCAGGCTAAGTACATCAAGGATCTGCTGAAAAGGTTCAATTTTGAACACCTTAAACATTATGCAAAGCCTATGATAGTGGGAAAAATTATCTCCAAGAATGAAGGAGAGAAAATGGCTGTTCCATTTTTATTCAGAAGTGCAATAAGTGGACTTCAATACCTTGTTCATACATGGCCTGAAATTAGCTTTGCAGTGAATAAGCTAAGCCAATTTCTTCAAAGCCCTTTAGATATTCATTGGAAGGCAGTGAAAAGGATCTTCAGGTATTTGAAAGGCACAACTGAACAAAGCATTTGGATTTAGAGAAGGGACAACTTGAAAATCGCCGGTTATACTGATGTTGATTGGGCCTGATGCCCTGATGACATGAGATCTACAGCCGGTTATTACATTTATCTAGGAGATACCTTGGTTGCTTGGTCTTCAAAGAAACAAGTGGTTGCCAGGTCCAGTGCTGAATTTGAATATAGGGCTTTATCATTAGCCTCAGCTGAGATAGCTTGGATTGAGTCACTTCTTAAGGAAATCAAATTGCAGCCTACTTCATTCCCAATTCTGTGGTGTGATAATCTAAGTGCTAGTGCTCTAGCTTCCAACCTAGTTTACCATGCTCGAACTAAACACATTGAACTTGATATACACTTTGTGAGGAATAAAGTTCTTGAAGGCAAATTGAAGATCCAATACATTCCTTCACCTGATCAGACTGCAGACTTGCTGACAAAACATTTATCTCATTCCAGGTTCTTGTTTCTTGAAGACAAGCTTGGAGTTAGTTGATAAAACTCCAGCTTGAGGGAGGATGTTAAAATACATTATTCTAACACTCACCGGATATCCTAACACTTATCGGATTGAGCACATGTGCAAGCTGATTGTGCGATTTTGGGACCACAAAGATTGTTGTAACTATATTGATTCTTCACGTGTAATTGTTACTCTTTACTTTCTCCCTACTTCAACATCTTGTATATATTGCTGGCCTTGTAACCTTGTAAATAATCAATTGAGCTTTCATCTTTTGCTCCATTTTATTCAGCTATCAGTTAAAGCTATATTTATCTGAATTTCAACTCGTTCAATTGTTCATTAAAGAAGTCAAACCTGGACAAAAAAATTTCCAAGTCGAACCTTGACAAAAAGTTTTGCCGCTCGAGTCTCTAGAGATTAGCCTTACAGTGGCAGATCAACATGGTGTTGTGTGAGGTCCATGGATCCTATAGGATTTCTGATTTTTTTTTTTGTTTTTTTTTTCACTTTTCTTCAGCATTTTGCCATTTTCTTAGAAAGTCCAAATTCAAAATCAACAATTGATTTATTTCCTCCCAAATATATAATGTTCATCAATTCCATTAAACTACTCAACTCGACGACGTCACCGTCAACCACAAATATTTAACTACCAAATCACCTCTATTCTCATCCCAAGTCTCAACCGACTATTAGTGTTACCTTTTTAAAAAATGATAATAATAATAATAAAAATATTACTATTTTTTGACACCACAATGAAAAATATCTGGCTCTGCCCTTGCGTGATTGTGAAAGTTAGGCAAGACGCAAATTATCGTATACAACAGAAACAAAGTAACGACATAACTAAATAAATAGAACATGCTAGAGAAACAAATGCTTGCCCTCTATTTTGACATTATTTTCATTAAAAATCTTTTTTATAGTTAATATGGATTTCACGGCACAAAGAAAAGTTAACAGTATACAATCACTTGAATAACGTTTTCACCGGCTTATTTCCAAAACAACCTTTAAACCTTAGGTTGTTTTCCATTTTTCACAGAATAGCAATGCATAGTTGTTAAGCACAAGAAAATTACAAATGGAATACGTAAATTGGTTCTGATTGAGCCTTTTTACCAAATCTACATGATTTTTAAGACAAGTGAATCAATGCCTCAAGCCATCCACAATGTAGGCAGCATACAGATCCCTGAAATCACAGCCAAACAACCATGCAACAAATTAACACAAGGAAAATTGCTCAAGAGTAGCCTACAAATCTATGATATTTCTAAATCTAAGAATTTCGGGTGACTTGACTCACATGGAGTACTTGATAGCGTCGATTGCTGCTTCAGGAGGCAGAAAGTCTTCCACAACAACCGTCTTGTTCTCGTTCTTTTTGTCTATTCAGAATAAGTAAAGGATGTAGAACAAACACAAACAGAATACGTACATGGACGATATATTGTAGCCGGATCCAGATATTATCCAAAGGCTGAACATGTCAGAGGAAATTGTTTTAAGGACGAAGTTGGAGAGAAAATGAAAGTGTTCCTTTTCAAAATGATGTAATAGCCTTCTGTTCAATGATATTACAAGTATACCCGCAACTTCATCTTCTTCCTTCCTCCACCCACCTCCCCACCTCTGTCTCCCACTCTCCTCCCTCTCCCTCGTATTCCCTCTCTCCTACCTCTCCCTCGTATTCCCTCTCTCCTACCCTCTTTAGTAATTTATGTTTTTACTTGGGACCATAGGAACTCTCCTAGCTCCTACTTGATAGAAACCAGCTAGGGAGAGTCCTGAGGTCCTAAGTGAAACTAAAAAGAGGGGAGGTAATGATGGAGGCAGGAGGGGCAGTGGTGCAGGGGAGGCGGTGCAATGCAGTTGGAGAAGGTGAAGGGGGTAGGGGTCAAGGGCGGGGTGGATGTTGTAGAATAGCGATGTTTTTTGTGTAGAAGAAGGCCTAATTTAATAAAAATAAAAATGACTTTTAGTGCAAAAGAAGGCTTGAGATGAAAGTAGTCACACTTGACCTTCACCATTGAAGGTCCTTCAAAAAAATTGCCAGTATGTAACTACTCATGCAAAGACTGCATATTAGTTTTGGAGGCCACAGTTAATGGCACGAGGGCTCTGATGATATTCTCGTTCTCGATGCGAAGCCCTCTGATTCTGTGATTTGTCAGGGGACATCTTTGCCTATGCCTTTTAAGACCTTCCTTACCTACCTAATGTAATCTGAACTCCGAAATTTTTGTTTTCAACAAATTCATAGTTTTCAAACAGAATAGCATAAATCGGCAATTAGAAGTAATGCATGTTGATGGATACAGTCCTCAAAAAAGCGACGAATTTCAGCGAGGCGGTGTGGTGAAAGTTCCTTAATGTCCTTGTAATGCCGAAACTCGGGGTCATCAGCACATACTGCAATTATCTTGTCATCCCTTTCACCCTATAGAAAAGCTCACTTGAACAATTAATTTTATAAAACAAATGACATCTGTCAGTATTTCACATGGAAGAATATCCTAGGAAATTCTGAAGGTCTACTACTGATTTTAAAGTATTAGATATAAGAAACATAGAAAAGCCGGTGATCTTGCTATCTCTCCGGGTGAAAAATTAGCGTTATCCTCTAAAAAATTCTCTTCAAAAAGGTATTATTAGTTAAAGTAGTATTGAGAATAGAGTCCTTGAATTTGGCTTATAAGGTGGTATGGGGACTGAAGCACACTTCATTTATTAAGACCTAGCCAAACATGTCTAATCTTAGAAGTTGATGTTAAGTAACTTTCTTTTTGCCCACAGAAGTAAAAGTAACATAAAGTTCAAAAATTTAATTAATATAATATTTTTTTAATCCGTTTAGCAAAACATGCTTTAGTAATTACGTTGCACAAAATAAGGCATTCACCTGATCAATCATGGGCATCAATCCAATAGCACGTGCACGGAGATAAGTACCAGATATTACGGGTTCCTGAAGGAATTAGGTTGTAAGCACTATTAGTGTAATTTCCTAACTGCAACACCAGAATAACACTTAAAAGAGGAATTTTTAAACTTTAAAGCAACCTGCATCAGGATCAGAACATCCATGGGGTCACTGTCTTCACAAATTGTTCGTGGAATGAAACCATAGTTGTGTGGATAGACGACTGATGAGTACAGAACTCTATTGACCTATGCAGAAGATATTTCATTCAGTTATTCAATTTAACATCACAGATGGAGAATACAATCTGAAATCTAAACATGAGACGTGAATATATTCAAGAAAAACCAAGGAAAAGTTTTTTCTCCTGGAAAGTTGTAAGTATAGATGAGAACATCTAGAAGCGGATGCATCAGTCATGTTACTTCATGGCAGTTCTGTGAAACAAAATCACATTTTAAAGAAGTAAATATAATAATGTGATATAAAATTCTATAGGACCAACATAATTTATTTTGAAATACACACAACATGAACATTTCATATCAGCATGTTGTGTAAGCAGCATATTTTGAAGTATAGATGATTGGATTTGCTTCATACTGTTGTTGCACCAAATGGGATTTATTTCTTGACAAATATTTGTCGAAACTGAAGATGATGCAGTTGAAAGAAAGACCTTTATCAATAAACGAGTAATTTCATAATGTCAGGGTACACAGAGACACAGAAATAGCTCACTTTGATGAGGCCACTGGTTTTGTCAAGCTCGTACTTAACTTTGCTGCCTTTTCCAATTTCAACAACCTGCCACGTAAATTTTAATCAATGTATCACAACTGGTTCGTTTACATTATTGCTGCACAATCTTGATGTGTTACAAGCAAAATTTAAGAAGCACAGGATAACAATCAGTGCATAATGAGATATATGACTAGGTGACTTAAGGGAAGCACAGTTCATCAACAGTGAAAAAACAAAATCATGGCCAACAAGAAAAGTGGATTAAAAATTTTCATCAATCAAAAGGGAAGGCTCAAAGTGAGAGAAAAGGTTAAAGAGATTGCTTTTCTGTAGGCCTAGTTACTTCTTCATTAATCAAAAAAATTAAAATAATAATAATAAGCTGCTTGTTGAAGGGTGAATAATTAGTCACATGGATGGAATATGTCAATTTGGATATTCAACCCAACCAATAGCATGTACCGTCACTATAATCGAAGTAATGAATTATGCGTATTTATCAGTTAATAATGAATTTTCATTCTTTAAGATTACCCAGCACTTAAAACAGAAGAAACACTCACACAGTTGAAAATTGCTGGTGCTTGAGGCCCTGAATAAATAGCAAATTCAGAACTTATTAGTTTCAACGCATAGTAAATAACACCAAGTGTCAATTGCAGGAAATAAATTAACAAGGTTCAGAAAAAAACCGTGCGAATTAGAAAAATTGAGCAGCGGTCTTAGATCTCCAAGGAGATGATGCTAGAGGGTCCAAAGATTAAGAAGTAATTCTTAGAAACTTCACACATTGCATCATACCTTATATATTAATGGGAAAACTAAAACAATATACAAGGCTGAAAGAAACCTCACCAATTTCCAAGTCATGCCACGGATGAGCAGCAACGGACCTTCGTGACATTGAAGAAAGAATTCTTTCATTGAGGACGACATGAGACTTCCCCAAACTCCTTTCACTTCCTTCTCCACTTTTATCCGCCATATTCAGCTAAATTCAAAAAATTAAATATTAGCCAACTCTACATGTAAACTAGCTACAGGAATTACAATACACAATTTGAATCACATTCATCCAAAAAAAGGTTGAAGATTGACATACTTTGGCATAGAATTATCACCAAAGTCAAACGATATTCTGTCAATTTTTTCTTCCAATTTGGCACTTAACATACATGACTGTCACACGAGATGCTCTTCAAGGGTAATTCAGTTCAGGTATGGCTTATAGGATTAGACTGGTTGTATCGTAACGTGACTTTCTTTCATTTTTGTCTCCTGATCAAGGTATGCCTTATAGTATTAGACTGGTTGTATCACAACATTCAACGAAGTGAGGACTTTCTTTCATTTTTGTCTCCTGATCATGATCCCTTTTTAAAAAAAAAAAAAAATCCTCTAACAATTAAAATTACCGCACCTGTATAGTTCAGTATAACCAGAGAGTGAGCCAAATGCCAATAATTCCATAATATTTGCTTAAAACGAAATTAAACATAGTACAAAAGTTCATTGAAAAGCCGCTTCAACTCAAGTGAAGATTAAAAACAAGTCTCTTTCCTACTCCCACTCATCAAAATTAAAAATCAGAACCATAAAGAGATGGAAACAAGCAAAATTGGATACAGACATGATGATTGACTGACCGCCATCAACTGATCAAAGAAGTATCAAAAACAGAAAAACCCATTCCAAAAAGAATTCATCAGTTAAATCCAGTCCAAAAAAAAGGTGAAAGTGGTTGTTACTCATCGGCACCTACTAACAACAAATTCATATTCATGAAAGTATACCAAAACCGTGTAGGAGATTTGTGACTTACAAGAAGTTTTTGGTTGAGAGACTGATTATTCTCTCCTCTTTTCTTCACTTTTAATTTATTCTCCTAGCTTTATAAAAATCAAGGTGGTGGAATGAGTCGCGCATATTATATTGGAGGTCAATATTGTCTATTCATTTTCATCAACAGTTGCCACGTAATAGACAGATTTCTCGAACTTCTCGTCTAGAATATTGTCGCGGCCGCAAGCCAATTGAGTAGTCCCACGTGTATGATGTTGGCCTGGCGCTTTTTATATGTTCAATGCTTAGGAATCTACGCCCCCACTTTGGACCTTTTTTAAAAAAAATAAATTATTTTTTCTTAAATTCATTTTAATCACTTAACTTTCATCAACTTTTAAAAATACATTTGAGCTAAAAGCCTTGCTTGTAGGTTGGATTGAAGTTTTAGAGAGATCATACGACCTACAAACAAGCCATCGGTTTCATATTTAAGGATGTTATACTTACAGAATTATTCATTTGTCAGAAGCCTGCTAGACACTCAGACCATGGGGGGGTGGGTGGGTGGTTTTTTTTTTTTTTTCATTTTTTATTTCCGTGAGTCCCACACGTGAGAATCTGTGAAGCTTCTAACAAATGAATAATTCTGACAATTTAACATTTTTGTTTCATATTGCATTTTCAGTATATTTGTGCAACGAAATGTATACAAAGTTTTATATCAGGTACATACATACGATTTAAAATTTGACTATTTTATGCATTCACAACACTGAATGAATTTAAGAAACGAGCCCCTTCACGAGGGCATTAAGAGAATTATTCCTTCAAAGTGCAAGAATTTCCAAGCATACCCCTCCCCTTTTGAGTAGGGTTTATCCACACTGCCAGGGCCACATGGCCCAGTATTGCAACCATCGATTCTTTAATCATTCAACAATGGACAGGCATAAAACTATGTCATAAACAAATGATCCATCAATACTCCAGGCCAGCCCCATGTGGATCAACGATTCCTTGAGTTTTTTCTGTATACGCTCATGAACTTGGCCACAAATTCTACACCATAAGATAACATTAGTAAGCCAGACTGTCTAGTACTGCACGGGATAAGACTATAGGACAAAAAGAACTTAAAATTTTACCAGTATAACTATAAATATACCAAATGTTCCCTAATATTTGGTCTTTTGTGGTAAACTAGCATCACGAGATTGCATTCGCTGTTGTGCAAGCATTCTATTTCACTTAAAAAGTAATGGAGAACAACAAAATCAAGCCTATTAGTTTAGTTAGATTCACAACAGCACCAACCAAAACTTGGTAGTCTATTCTAGTCATTGAATGTCATCACCTCCTGGTTCAGCATCTGATATCTTTATATTTGAGGATCGCATTGAACATATCAGTTACACAGGAAGGTTTCTCAAGAATTCCTACTGTTTTGCTAAGCTAAAAGTAAGTCAAACTTACTAGTGTCTAAATTTTTGTTTCGAAACAAGATTCGATTGTTTACTTCTTGCAAGTATAAAAAATATTATTAGCAAGGTAGGTGTTATTTCCAAATGAGTATTTTACTTATTTCCAACTAAAACCAACAAAAAAATAATTCAAGTGGTTGACACATACTGCGTGTAGATGCTGAATTGGTCGGGTCTACTTTTCATTTTTATTGAATTCTAAATCTTATTAATATGTGAGGCTTCATTTCTAAATACCTGCATTTTAGATTGAACGCGTTGTAATTTCTTTACGTTATTACAATACCTTGTATAACAAACTTTTAGAAGTCTGCCTTGCTGTTTCTAAACCAACTTACACTTTCAATATTTTTTCATAAATTCAGCAAATTCTAAAAAGATAAAACTTCGATAAATGCTGTAAACCCATAATTAATCCATTAGTTAACTCTATTCCGAAACACGGAAAAAGATCATTTACTTATCAAATTATATATCAAGCCATGAAAAAGATTTAACAAAAAAAAGAAACAAATCCTTTGTATGTTTTATGTTAGGCTAGACATAGAGTAACTCCAGATATAGTAAAAGCAAGACATTTAGGAGGATCGATTCATTAAGTTCCCATCGAAATATGATCCACACAATAAAAAGCATATGCCATTGGTCGGTTATTAGCACAAACGCATGTAAGAGGCTTGAATGTAAATAATATAGCTTTTCAAAATGGTTCTTGCAAGTACCTTCTAATTTTAGCAAGGCGCTTGTTCCAATGGGGAGTCTCTTATCCTGCAGATGACATTCGAATGAGTCAACCCCCTCCCTCTCTCCATCTTTCTCCCAAAATAAAACATAAAAAAAATAAAAATTCTAGTTCTTTTTCTTCTGCTAAATGTTGAAGTGAAGGACGATACTTACATAGTAAGCATACCAATAATAAAGCTCCCTTTTCGAACTGGCCTCCACTCCCCGAAGGAATTGTTCAACAAGCTTCTGCGTGTTTGAAATGTAACTATTTTATGAATAACTTGAACAGGTAGTCTAATTTAGTATACAGAAAAAATAAATAAAAAGAGCATTAGATATATTACCAAGAGAATCAGTTTCGGGTCAACAAACTCAGATAGAAGTTTCTGGATCTTTCCACGAATGACAAATAATCTGGTTAGAGCATGCACATTGACCATTAAAATCCAAATTTATAGCAACTAAATCAAGCTGACTACGAGAGGATGCAACAAATTTCACAAACTGTCTTTGGAAAGATATTCAGAAAGCTATTTTACAAATTTACAACTCATCTTCATAGAGAATCCTATTAAAAATGTGTTCCTAATGATTAGCACCAGCAAATAAGACGAAGGATATCTCTACTTCTATAAGTTGACAATGTTCAATATTAGATAGCATGGTTTGCCAAAGGTTTTGGTCAAGAAAATTAAGACTGTTGTTTTAATTGTGACCTGTAAGTTTAAAGTATTTCATCAACCAACTTCCAATACTAACACCCTGAAAAATGCAAACAATTATTATTTTATTTTTAGCAATCTGACTTAAAATGTCATATTGGTACACGTCACAAACACAGACCCAAAGTAGAAAGCAAACTGTAAAATGTTTTACCTGTTAGGCAATGGATCAGCTAGGATATCTGCAGCAAGTTCAACCAGAGCCTCTTCCCATCCTATCGGAATTGTTTGGTCCTCGGAAAAAGGATAGCTGAAAACATGCGATGATAAAGTGAAATGAAACACTAATAAACCTAATGCATCTCTTATTAATGATCTTACTTGTGTGCTTTGCAGGCTTCAAGAGCCATTATCGCTCTCCTCAGGTTTTGCTTTGATTTTGTTGCAATTTTAGCCGCAAAGTTCATGGATAATTCAAAACCTTCCTTTTTTGCTATCTGAATAAGAACTTCCATAATCTAATCAATACAACCAAAAAAACAGGGTTATGGAACTGGGTAAAATATGGTAAAAAAGCTTTACCAGTGGCAATGGTATATCTATCACCTGCTATATGTCTATGCTAACACTAGAAGACACTGAGTTTACACCAGCAGTATAGATTTAGTGACAAACATAGCTTTACACAGCTCTTGGTCCTTGAACATATTTTGTAACAACATTTCCTAGACAAACAAATCATTTCTGTGATTTGCCATTTTCACTATACAAGATAAAGTAAATTACTGTTTTGATTTCTATTTCAATAACAATGAATGAAAATCATTTCTTGCATTCGAATGTGTCCAGGAAAATGACAATGCCACATCACCGCCTAATGATTCATAGAAGATCTAAATTTAGTCGCACAATATTTTGGATGGAACAAAAAACCACAAGTGGTAATAGTTAGGATCTGGGTTCTCCAAGTGAATGGTGACCTAATGTAAACCACATAAGGCTTGACAAAAACAAAAAAAATAAAAATAAAAAAATCAAGTTGCACGGGAATATGGGTTCACAGTTGTTATGTGTGAGAATTCATACACCTACGTGAATTTGAGAATCAATAAGCTTAAAAATACATCAGCTAAGATCTAAAATCTACCTGCAAAACATCACAAATTTGAATGACGATATGCTAAATAGAAAAACACGAACCATGGTAGTTTTGTTTTGTTTTTTTTTTTTTTTCTTTTTGAAATGTGAAAGGACGTGAAGGATTATTTGGCCTACTTACTTCATGAGTCGCAGGAGCTTCAACCTTGATAACTTTGCAGCGGCTTTTTACCGATTCAAGGATGTCTACATCATCTTCACAGCAAAGGATAAGTTTACAAGAATCAGAATAACAGTCCATGATCCATTTTACTAGGTGCTGTATGTTCTCTGCTGCTTTGTCAACATCGTAGAGAACCAATACTGTAATGGAAAGAATTTAATATAATGTCAGCTTTACAAAATGTGTATAGGAAGTCTCATAAGAGTTATGTGATAGTGCAAGTGGACCTTTATAATCTGTCTTCATCCCAACCGTGCTAATTTCAGGGGGGACTGCATATTCACTGCTTATTTGCTTGACTAAAGCTGTTAGTGCATACGCAGATTTAGGCTCCAAGTGAACATTGAGCTCCACATGGTGAGCACTTGAGCTTACAGGAACTACGACTTGCATGGGCCTTGATTCCTATCAAAATAGAACAAAACAATGATTCGAAACCGGCCTAAAAAGTTTATACAGAAACAGAATTCATAGGAAGGTTTAAAAGAGATTCACAGATTTCCAATGAAATGTTAAAATATTAAGATTTGGATCGATTGAAAATCATTTTATCAAATGTGCCTACCTAAATAAATATTTTGAATTCACCAACATAGACCCCTATCTATACATATTGAATCTTTTGTAATGCTTCCTGATTAATAGCACTCAAGACTGACTCATCTTACGTTTGCTTACCTAAAATGAAGAAGAGGCTGGACGGGGCACAACACACAAGTTTCTGGAACAAATAAAATATATCTTTCTTTATACAATTATGCAAAAAAATGCTAAACTAAGTGCGTGTCTGGGCGCACGGTCAATTACAATTCAGACCGTTGGTGAGCAAAAATCTGACCGTTCTACAATTTTTAATTGAACATACTCTGACAACTTTGCAGTGCCAACTCAGGCCATAACACTCCCATTCCCAATTTTACCCTCCTCATTACACATGAGAGAATAACATGGAGGATAACATGGTCAATCTTTTCCAATTTCTCTACAAACCGTGCAACACTTTACCAGTCAGAGGGCCCTTGTGATTGGACCCAAAAATTGATTTTGGATTGACAAAATCACTCCCAGACACAGCCTAAATGTGTCACATAATTGAACTTTATTTGTACTGTAGTTACTTTCTTTTTATGTAGTAGTTAGATATTACAAATCAATTAACGATATAAAGATTCATTTCCCCCTTTAGAAAACAGCATAAACCTGAAATATTAAGCCTTTTGTTAGAATTTGGACGTGACCCGAATTACTTGTTGAAATAATTGAAGAATTCTAATTGAAGTGCAAGTCAAGAAGAATTCAATTTGAAATGTTATTGGAGTCCTACGTCAAGTTGAAATTCTATTTTAATAGCTCATTGGGAGTTTGAATTTGTTTTGGACTCGATTTTTTTGGTATCCTACTTCATCAACAACTCTACTAGGAGGGTTTGGACATCTCTACATGTTCCCTATAAATATTAGGTTCTTCTATACAATTTTAGTGTGAAAAAAGAGATTACAAGCTTTTAAGATCAATTGTATATTTCTCTATTATCATTGGTGCAATAAAATCTCCTAATTTCTTTGCCATATTTTCTTGTCTTCTTTTATTCTTTTGCTTGTGATCAAATACTTCATTATTCTGTCATATAACTTCAACATCTCAATCCGGTGATTGGATAATACGTTGTTGGGAATTGACAAGATGTCCGAACTTTAACCGTGAAGGAGAAATTATGGAAGGATAAGAAGACAGTTTCTCACATTCATCTTCATCTATCGAATACCATTCTTCAGAACGTTTTGAAGGAGGGTTCAACAACTGCTTTATGGTTGAAGTTGGAGCAATTGTGCATCGCTAAAAGTCTGACAATCAAGTTGCATCTCACGTAGCGTTTATACTCTGATCGAATGGCAGGAGGATCATTAGAAGATCATCTAACTGTATTTAAAGAGATCGTAGCTGACTTGAAAACTTTGGAAGTAAAGTATGATGAATAAGATTTAGCCTTGATCCTATTATGTTCATTAACTGCTTCATTTTATTTATTTAGAGACACGATCTTGTATAGTCGTAATACTATCACCATAGAGGAAGTGTTTGATGCTTTGCTTCCAAAAGAGAAGATGAAGCATTTGGTTTCAGAGGCCAGACATGGAGAAGGCCTTGTTGCTCATGGAGGTTCTGAAAAGGGCAGATCGAAGTCTAAGTTCAGTAATCAAATTTGTAACTTCTGCAAAAAAAGGGGCACTTGAAGAAGAATTGCTACAAATTGCAGAATAAAGAAAGGTTGACTGCAAGTCGATATGAGAAGCAATCAGAGACTTCAGGTGAAACAGATCTCGCGGAGAACATTGTAAGTGAGGGAGATCTCTTGGCTATTTATGACATCGAGTCTAAAATAGAGGAGGGTTGGATTATAGATTCAGCGCGTGTTTAATATGTGTCATAATAAGGACTTGTTTACTACATATAAAATCGTTTCCAAAGGTTTTGTGGTTATGGGAGACAACACACCTAGTCGGGTTGCTGAAATTGGTACGGTCAGATTGAGGCTATTGGATGGGACAATTAGAACACTTGGCCGGTTTGACATGTTCCGGATTTGAAAAAGAATCTCATCTCGTTGTCTATCCTTAATTCAAAGGGTTAAGAATTCTTTGGTAGAGGTGGAGCTTTGAAAGTTTGTAAGGGTGCCCAGGTTGTATTGGGGGACAAAAAATGTCTCAATTATACATCTTGCAGGGTCGTGCAGAATCTAGAAGAGTCAATCAGCACATGTTCAGTACCGTGGTAGATATTCAGTTTGGTACAATACCTTTAGGAGCTATTAAATGGTCGGATTTGAAGAATACTGCTCAGTGGAGTTCATGAGATATGAATAATGCCGCTTTACCACCATCACTTGATGTGTCATTGTATTCAATTGTTAGGGATGGACCCGTGGTAAAAGGTATGTGGATGCTGATTTTGTTGAACATGCTTTCAGCGTAGTAGAAGGTGTGCAATCTAGTAAGGTGCTTTCTTTAAAAGCATTTGTGTTTGATTCTGCTTTGGAGATGTTACAGCTCAGTTTGGTGAATTTTAAAATCATTATATTTTTTAGGAATATGAGGTAATTCTGTAGAGTGGTGCTTAGATTCATTGGAAGAGGTAGAGTATTTTGTATTAGTTAGAGAAATCGATTTTGGTTATTGTTGAAGAGTCGGTTCATTCCGTGCCAACGAATTTTCTTCTCCAAGTCAAGAATATTTTGGAGTCTTGTTCGTTGCAGTGGAATTCGTGTCAAAAAAGAGATGGTTAGAATTTAGGTGTGACCCAAATTCCTTGTTGAAGTAATTAAAGAATTCTAATTGAAGTGTTGGAATGCTATTGGAGCCTTTGTCAAGTTGAAATTCTATTTTGGAAGTTCATTCGGAGTTGAAATTTGTTTTGGACTCGATTTTTTGGTATCTGATAGACCTCCAATTCAAATTACATATTCCAGGCGCCAGAAATCCAACAAAGCATGTGGGGGACCAGCCATTGACAGCAAGGCATAGTAGGAGCTTCCAGAATTTAGCTGAGTCACTTAATTCTGTTAGAGTTGTTATCCATTTAGTTAGGAGTCGTTTAGGGAATTAGGGGAGTAGAAAACTAATGAGTAGAAGTGGTGTAATCAGCCGGGCGTGCTAAGTTCATTTTTTCATCCTCTTTGTTGCATGTTAATTTCCATTGAGTGAAAACATTACAAAAAATTCCCACAACGATTCTTCTTCAATATTCTATTTTCTTCTTTACTTACAATTTACAGCAATTCCTATCAAAGTGGTATCAGAGCAATAGATCCAACTTGGTAGTCATGACATTCGGTGACAGTCGGAAATCCGTACAGTCCAGTTTGGATGCCTTGAGAGCAGAAATGAGGGAGCAATTTGAGGCTCTGTTCCGCAATTGGGAGAAATGAGGGAACAATTTGAGGCTCTGTTCCGCAATTGGGAGATGCATGAATGAGTTAGGAAGGAGAAAAGGGGGAAAACGGCAAACCCACAGGAATTGTCACCAGAATTGAGGGAAGCACAGACAAGTGCTGGGGGAAGCAGGAACATTGGAAGTGGAGTTGACAGTGGGTGGAGGTCCGACTCGCGAATCCGACGACTAGACATGCTGGTGTTCGACGGAAGCGACCCCGACAGCTGGATTTTTCGGGTAGAGCATTATTTCAACGTTAATAGAATGACGGGGGAGGAAAAGTGGGAAGCGGCCACCATATGCCTAGATGGAGATGCGTTGGCGTGGTATCAGTGGGAAGAGCGCTGTCGACCCTTAAGAAATTGGGAGGACTTGAAGGTCAACTTACTTCGCTGGTTTCGATCCTCACAAGAGGGTCACTTTGTGCTCAATTTTTGGCTCTCCGTCAAACGACTACCGTCAAAAAGTACAGCCAACAGTTTGAGAAACTAGCGTCTCCGTTGCAGGATGTTTCAGAAGAAATTCTGGAGTGTAACTTCATAAATGGGCTCACTCCCCACATAAGGGCTGAAGTTCTATTGCTGAATCCGGTGGCCTGGACCGAATAATGGAGGTGGCCCAAAGGGTGGAGGAAAGAAACTTGATGATGCAGCTGGGCCCAACCACATCTGGCCCAACAAGACTTAAAAGCCCATCGGCCATGTTTAATTCAAATCCAGCCCGCTCCAATACTTCATTCCAGAAGCCAACGGTGCCATTGAATCTAATACCACATCGCCCGGCTCTTCCACAGAAACCCATCGTCCCCTTCAAACGATTGACTGTTTCGGAACTTCAGGCAAAGAGGGAGAAAGGGTTGTGCTACACTTGTGATGAAAGGTACACTATTGGCCATAAATGCAAAAATCGGGAGCTTCAAGTGATGGTAGTCCGTGAAGGTCAAGACGACGCTAACGGAGGGGAGGTGCTAGGCCAGAGCAGCGACCTAATTGGCGATCCACTTGACGTCGACGGCGAGTGCTTCGGGGGTGACGGCGATGACGGGGCGACAGTGGGGTCCACTGTTGAACTCTCAATCAATTCGGTCGTGGGTCTCACCGCACCGGATACTATGAAGATCAAAGGGATGATATGGCTGAAAGAGGTAATTGTCCTGATAGATTGTGGCGCCTCTCACAATTTCATCGCGGTTGACGTGGTCAGGCAATTAGGTCTTCCCTTATCAGGAACTACTCGGTATGGAGTGATTATGGGGACTGGGTTGACGATGAAAGCGAAAGGAATCTGTAAAGGGGTGAGATTACAATTACAGAATGTAATCGTGGAGGATGACATTCTGCCGTTGGAATTAGGAAGCTCCGACGTCATTCTAGGTATGCAATGGTTGCGCAAGCTCGGAGAAATGCAAGTCAATTGGTAGAACCTCACAATGACTTTCGCAGTGTCAGGCATGAAGGTCACACTAAAAGGTGACTCTAGTTTGAGCAGGACATCGGTATCTATGAAGGCTATGTTGAAGGCCCTCAAGGAACGGGGAGAGGGAGCCTTACTGGAGTTGAGTAATATTATGGTGCGGGCCAAAACAATAGGTCAAGACCCTTCAGGGCTCATTTCAGAGGTGTTGAAACAATTTGCTGCTGTCTTCGAGATGCCAAACGGTCTTCCCCCTTCGAGGAGTCAGGATCACGCGATTAACTTGCAACCTGGAACCGCCCCTATCAGTGTAAGGCCCTATCGTTACCCCCATTTCCAGAAAAATGAGATAGAGAAGCTAGTCCGAGAGATGTTAGCAGCAGGTCTTATACAGCAAAGTATCAGTCCTTTTCGAGCCCATTGTTGTTAGTGAAGAAGAAAGACGAGAGCTGGAAGTTTTGGGTCGATTATCGAGCCTTAAACAAGGTCACCGTGCCCCGATAAATTTCCAATACCTGTGATCGACGAGTTACTGGACGAGCTAAATGGGGCCACCATATTCTCGAAAATAGACCTGAAGTCCAGTTATCATCAGATTAGAGTGCGACCGGAGGATGTTCCCAAAACAGCCTTCCGAACTCATGAGGGGCACTATAAGTTCCTTGTTATGCCGTTCAGCTTAACAAATGCACCGGCAACATTTCAATCTCTCATGAACCTAATATTTCGTAACTACCTCCGAAAGTTTGTCTTGGTGTTCTTTGATGACATCCTGGTGTACAGTCGAACAGTAGAGGAACACAAAGATCATTTGACTGAGGTGTTAAACGTATTGCTAACACGTATTGCTGGAGAATCGGTGGTATGCAAATGGGTAAAAATGCTTGTTCGGACAGAAGGAGTTGGACTATCTAGGGCACATTATTTCCACGTCTGGGGTAGCAGCGATGAGTCTAAGATCGCAGCTATGCGGGATTGGCCTAGGCCCAAGTCTATTAAGGAGCTAAAGGGATTCTTAGGACTGACCGGATACTATAGGCGGTTCGCTAAATCATATGGAAGCATGGCTAGGCCATTAACTCAACAACTACAAAAAACAACTTCGGATGGAATGCAGTGGCTGAAGAAGCTTTCATGAAACTGAAGGAAACTATGACCACTATGTCGGTATTGGCACTACCCGATTTTAACCAGCCATTTGTTGTGGAAACGGATGCATCGGGGAATGGATTAGGTGCGATCCTTATGCAAAATCACCTGCCAATTGCGTTCTTTAGTCAGGTTCTTCCCTCCAGGGCTAAGGGCAAGTCTATTTACAAAAGAGAACTCATGGCCATAGTTTTCGCTATACAGAAGTGGAGACACTATTTATTGGGTTGGAGGTTTGTGGTAAGAACGAACCAACTCAGCCTCAAATTTCTGCTGGAGCAACGGGAAATCAACCAAGAATACCAACGTTGGCTGACCAAGTTGCTGGGGTTCGACTTTGACATCGAGTACAAGGCAGGGCTAGAAAACAAGGCAGCTGATGCACTGTCACGCGTGGATGCGATAGCCTCACTAATGGCCGTAAGTGTCCCAAGTTCCAAGCAGTTGGGTGAGATTCAAAAGGCAGTGGCAGAGGATACCGAACTGGGTGCGATATGCACTTCACTATACAAGGGTCAATCAGTCTTCCCAAGGTATTTTCTTCTTCGGGGCCACCTGCTTTACAACAACAGATCTGTGTTGCCTAAGAATTCTCCATGGGTGCAAATGGCCTTACATGAGAGCCATGATAGTAAAGATCGGGGGACATGTAGGCTTCCTTAAGACCTATCGGAGGGTGGCTGAAACTTTCTTCTGGAAGGGGATGAGGCGGGACATCAGGGCTTATATGGAGGACGTGGTTCGGCTACATGGAGTACCCCGCTCTATTGTATCCGATAGGGATAAAGTGTTCATGAGCCAATTCTGGAGTGAAATCTTCAAACTGTAGGGCACTCGGCTGAAACACAGTTCAGCGTACCACCCCCAAACAAACGGGCAAACCGAGGTGGTGAACAGGGGAGTGGAGACTTATCTCAGATGTTTTGCCTCGGTTAGACCAAAGCAATGGTACCAGTTCTTGCATTGGGCAAAGTACTCGTATAACACATCCTATCATGTCTCTTTCAACTCACTCCTTTCCGCATCTTATATGGTCGCGACCCTCCTCCATTGGTTCGGTTTGAGAAGGGTTCAACAGCCGTCTCTTCCCTAGAGCAACAGATGCTAGAAAGGGACAAACTTTTGGAAGAATTGAAGGTGCATTTGCACAAGGCACAACAAAAGATGAAGTTGGTTGCAGACAAGCACAGAAGGGAGGTCGAGTTCACTGTGAGTGATTAGGTGTACGTGAAGATGAGACCTTACAGGCGGAAATCATTGGTTAACTGCTCGAATGAGAAGCTAGCCCCGAGGTATTACGGTCCTTTTGAAGTAATAGCAAGGGTGAGAACAATGGCCTATCGTTTAGCATTGCCCGATACTACTCGCATCCATCCTGTATTTCACGTTTCTCAATTGAGAAAGGTTGTGGAAAGTGCTCATATGGTGTCTCCTTTACCCAGTCAGCTGGGAGAAGATTGGGAACTGCTTGTGGAACCGGAATTGGTCTTGGGATTTAGGAACCAGAGACATGGAGGTGTTGATTCAGTGGAAGGCTTATCTCCTATGGAAGCCACGTTGGAACCCTTTTTATTAATAGCCAACAATTTCCTAATCTGCACCTTGAGGACAAGGTGACTGCATTGGGGGGGGAGGTATTTGATAGACCTCCAATTCAATTTACATATTCCAGGCGTCAGAAATCCAACAAGGCACGTGGGGGACCAGCCATTGACAGCAAGGCACAGTAGGAGCTTCCAGAATTCAACTGAGTCACTTAATTCTGTTAGAGTTGTTATCCATTTAGTTAAGAGTCGTTTGGGGAATTAGGGGATATAAATAAATTATAGGGGGGGATTAGGGGAGTAGAAAACTAATGAGTAGAAGTGGTGTAATCAGCCGAGCGAGCTGAGTTCATTTTTTCATCCTCTTTGTTGCATGTTAATTTCCATTGAGTGAATATACATTACAGAAAATTCCCACAACGATTATTCTTCAGTATTCGATTTCTTCTTTGCTTAAAGTTTACAGTAATTCCTATCAGTATCCTACTTTATCAACAACTCTACTATGAGGGTTTGGATATCACCTACATGTTCCCTATAAATATTAGGTTCTTCTATACAATTTTATAGTGTGAGAAAAGAGATTACTAGCTTTAGGATCAATTGTATATTTCTACATTATTATTGGTGCAATAAAATCTCATAATTCCTGCCATATTTTCTTGTCTTCTTTTATTCTTTTGCTTATGATCAAATACTTCATTATTATGCCATATAACTTCAACATCTCAATCCGGTGGTTGGTTTCATAACAAGTGGTATTAGAGCGATTCTGATATCTTGTTTGTTTCATAACACTTTTCTAACTAACCCGCTCTCATGTATCAAATAAAGGCATAGAAAGAAAAAATTAAACAGAATGGATGGATTACGAAGTACAATTCTAAGAGAAGAAAGTAATAGGTAGTTTTTACGTTTATGACTCTTTTATAAGTCGATTTGTGGTGAAAATGTAATAATTATGTTTAGTAGTTTAGTCTTACTGGCTAATAAATGAAATTCTTGTGTTATAAGTATCTCTATAATTTATTTGGATGAAGAACAGCAATTGATAATTCACACTAAATTAGTTTATTCTACAATAATGTAAGTTTATATTGTCAATATATATATCAAGATTTTAAGAATTAAAAGCGACATATACAAGCGTGAAATCCTAAAGCTCCAAAGTCCGTTCTGCCATCTAATTTCTAGCCCTGGGTAGTACATAAAAGGGGATACTCTCTTTCCAGGATTGAGATTCATAAATATACTCTCTCTGCCCTCTATTTTGGTTCATATTTCCTTACAATTGTGCGAACAATTTAAATCTTCTTGTGCAATGCTAATATCAGTGCTAGTCTCTCTATTTTGGTTCATATTTCCTTACAATTGTGCCAACAATTTAACTCTTCTTGTGCAATGCTAATATCAGTGCTAGCACATTCCATGTCTCTTTCTTGGTTGGATACCATGCTACCAGAACTAGACAATCTCTTGCCTAAAATTATGCTTCATTCCTTAAATTAAAGTAGATGTTTCCATTAGTAGGATTGAGTGAAAACTATCATTGAGCCACCTTGATAATTTCCCTGAGACAACTTTTAATTCAAGCAGACTAACTTTCCTTTAATAGTGTCCAAAGTCTAAAATTGTCATCACTAAGGGCATCCAAATGAGCCAGGCACCCCTAGTCATCACAATATCAAGTGTAGCTTCTCGTATGAATGGGATTTGTGTCACTTTAGGCAAAAGTTTCCAGAACCTTTTAGCAATTCCAACTGAATGCATGAAATATTTGTTGAAGTAGAAACAATTGATCAAGAACGAGATTGAGAAAAGAAAGAAAAATAGACACCAGAAAGAGAATAAGAGGGAGATAATAAAGAGAATTTAGACAGAGAAAATATGAGTTTATTCAACATCAAAGTTTAACTATTACAATGCATAAGTTCCCTTTATACAGGTTTAAAATATCTAATTTAAGTAGAAAGTTACTAAAAAAATCTATTAAATAAAAACCTAATTATGTTTCTTAAAATAAGTATCCAATTTGAAAAGTAAACAATTAATAATATACTAGAAAATCAATACAAAAATCCTAATTACGTTTCCGAAAATAAGTATCTAATTTGGAAAGTAAATTAAATAATATCTACTAAGATTCCTGCACTTATACCTAACACACCGATAAAATATACTTCTATAGATATTTCCCATAGATCTATATATTTCTCTCAACGGGTTCCTGGTCTCCTCAACGTTATACCATATTTCCTGTCCAAACATGGGTAACTTCAAGAATATGATTACAAGATAATCCCTCCACAACTTTAATAAGAATGCAAATGTCTTTCAACTTCATGAATCACTGGGGAATTACATGACAAGATAACAAATCACGGAAATCAATATGAAGCTTCAAGGTTGGAGATTGAAAAGAGGATATGAAAAAAAATATGTAGAGTAAAAGACAAAGTATTTAAGTTGTAGAATATGGTCCCAAGAGTTTTCGTGTTGAAGAAGGGACATGCATAAGTAGATCTATATAGTTTCAATCATGATATAAAATGAATTCTGCTCAAAAGTGCTAGTCAAATTGATTTACGTATGGACTCTTTAAATAGATGTAAGCCTATAGATTGTTGGCAGCAATTTGGAAATTTTTATCAACTCAGAATTATGAAAGAGAAAACTAGAGAATAAAATTGAGCATGTCTCTCGAAGTATTTCGATATATATTTCTTGTAGATGGTTGGTAGGCATAGAAGTATGAGAACATAATGTCAAAAGTCAAACATACCAGGATATGGAAGTATCTTAAATCATGAGATATCTGCAAATTGAAAGAAAGAAATTGATGTAAAGCTTCATTCAAAAAAACTATATTTTATGTGTCTGGGAATAAAAAAAACATACATTCCAAACAGGGTCTCCATATATTTCATGAAGAAGAGCCATAGTAAGTGCCTTTTTACCAGCACCAGGAGGTCCCTTCAGCAAGATGTGTGGAAAGATTTCATTGCACACCTAAGAAAAAAAATTATAAAAAATTTACAACAACTAAAAAATAAAGCAAGGGTTAAAAAAGCCATGATTTCAGTGCTCTCAATATTACCAGAGGAGAATTCTAGAATTCAACATATAAGTTACCCAAAAAATTATTATTTTCTCTGCAATTACACGACAATTTACTTAAGTCTGTTATAGATAAGGCCAGAATCTAATTCTGAACTTAAAGGGCACTTACAAGTTGCTGAAGAAGCACAGCTTCTTTCTTGTGGCAAGTGAATCCATTCAATGAAGCAGGCTGATGTTTATCAGCCCAAAATGGTCTCAGGTTCTCAATCACAATTGCCTTCTCAATAAACGAAGTCTCATCAAAAGGCCTGTCTTTTTCTGGAGATTTATTGCGGGTCTGGCAAGATCCTTTCTTGAGACAAGAAAACCATGCTTCTGTTTGGCTCTTTCGCCTGTTCTCTATGAATTTTTTTGTACTTGCACTCGTCCTGCCACTAGAGTCGCTAATATAACTGGTCTGCCTACTTGCAGCAGCACTAGAGTTTGTAGTCATTTGTGATGCCAAGAGAGAATTGTGGTTGAGATTGAAATTCACCTTGTTGCCTAGATGAGAACCGGTAGTTCTATCAACAAGAACTTGAGGCTTTGGTTGATATCCTCTTTGATCAACACCACCGTTACTCGGAAAGACAACATTAGGAATGGCAGTATATTCCCGTGAAAAGAAAATGTCTCCAGGAGAGATCGAATCTGTGCTCTCAAAATTGGGAGCGGGATCACGGTTATCCAACCATTTTGAAATTTTGGCATTTGCAACAATTTCATTAATTTCACCAACTGAAGTACCATGTTTATGAGAAGCATCTATCTCCTTCTGAGGCAAATGGGAGGCAGTCCTATCCCCTTTTCTTCGTTCATCATATTCATACTTGATCCTTAGGTCCTTCTCTTTCAAATTTGATCTAGGAGCAGAAACTGCTCTCCTACGATGATTGGATTTCTCAATCACCCTCACACCATGATTAACCAGCTTAAGACTTTGCTTTCCATTAGGGGTGACAGTCTCATCATCATGCAAATCGCCTTCCTCTTCTCCACGTCTGTATGAAGAAACATGTCTCCTGCGTTCAGATGTAAAAAATGGGCCAACATTTCCTCTATTATCGGGATTGACAGTGCGTTCAGATTTTGAAAATGGACTAAGATTTCGTCCATCAACAGGATTGGTTCTGCCTTCATATTTTGTAAATGGACTAACATTTCCCCTATCATTAGGATTCTTCCTGCGTTCAGATTTTGAAAATGGACTAATATTTCCACCGACAGAATTCGTTCTACGTGGAATTGGGCTAATATTTCTGCGTAAATCAGAATTATGCAAGGCCGAAAGAGCATTACCATCTTCTCCATGTGGTTTATACGGGGACTTGCTATGCCTTCTTCGAGGAGGAGCCTCAATTTTAAGAGTTCTCAAAGGGCTAGTGCTCCTACCTTGATCATAGCCTATATTTTCGAATTCTACATTTGTGTCCCACTCACGCCTGGGACTGTTTGGCCAATCAGTCTCAGTATCCGAAGGCTCATATCCACTTCTTCTCCTATTGTACCTTAATGAACCATCCATCTTTCACCAAACACCAGGAATTTTGTCGAACACCTGTAGGGTATATTCAAATTTTTCAAAGCATAACTGCTTTTAAGGCTCGGAAAATGCTCTGTTGTCAACCCAATGCCACCTAGTGGTTTGGTGGAAAATATGAAAGTGAAAGTGAAATGGGGCGGGTGTGAAAAACAAAGAAAACAGAGAATTAAGAATCGGCTGAGAAAGATTCCAAATTCCATCGAGAAGTAAACGGCTGATGGAAAGAACAAGGGGAATTTTAAGGAGGAATAAGTATGGGAATATTTAAGACAACGATGTCTACGAGGATTAAACATCGAAGAAGACGCTGAATGTAATGTCGGGCTATAATCAGGATAGATACAAGCAAAGCTGTATAAAAAACCGGTTTGAATTTTAAGGAGGAATAAGTATGGGATTATTTAGGACAACGATGTCTACGAGGATTAAACATCGAAGAAGACGCTGAATGGAAGGGTTAAATACACTAATGGCCACTGTACTTTATAATTAGTGTCCACATGGCCACTGAACTTCATTTTGTTTCCCTGTGGCCACCCAACTTCATTTAACATTTCAGTCAAGCCACCCAGTTAATAAACCGTCACTAATTTAACGGAAATCTTACGTGGATATCCAGCTGGGTCCAAATAAGCAAATGAAGGCAAACAAGTCTTAATCACTCTCTCCATTTCCCCCCAACTTTCACTCTTCACGTCATTTTCCCTCCCCTTTCAACCCTCTCTCTCACCAAAATCCTCTCACCAAAATCGATTCGCGAAGAGGAGGAGGAGAGGAACACACCAACCGGAGTTTTCTTATCCTTTTTCTTCTGGGTTCGAAGAATGGCCGACAATGGAGGACCGCTATATGGTTGGTGATTTTATCGAATTTGTATGCTTTTTGTTAATTGTTCTGATTTTGTATCCTTTTGGGTATGATGATTTTTCAAATTTCCCCCCACCAAACTTACTTTGCTTATTGTTTATTTTTCTGATTTTATCCTCAGTTTCAAATTTTCCCCCACAAAAATTACCTTACTTGATATCATATTAAATCTTACCTACAACAATAATAATATCTTGGAGCAGGATATGGAAGTTATTATGTAAACTATAAACTGATACCCTTTTGGGTATGGTGATTTTATCGAATCTGTATGCTTTTTGTTTTTCTGATTTTGTATCCTTTAATATCATTTTTAATCTTTGTTGTTAGGCCCATACGAAGTAGCTCATGACCAATATGAACCTAATGACGAAACCTTGGACGACTCAGAATATGACCCTGAAGATGGTAAATTTTTTGCCTACAAGTTCATTTTTAATACCACCTAAAAATATTCTGAGTCTTAATATTAGTTCTTGTTTAGAAAAATAAATCATTTTTTTGCTGATCTCAGGTGAAGCAAACGATGATGAAACTGCATCAATTGCTGAAACTTTTCATGATCCAGATTATGAACTTGAAGATGGTGATGATGATTTGTTTCTAAAATATGTACATGAAATCATGCAGGAAGAAACATTACCGAGCAATGTTGGAGACAGTGATATTATGTATTCAAATGAAGAGGAATATTGTGATTCTGACAGACTTTCAAGTGACAATTCTGAAGATGGTGAAAGAATGCAGTATCCAGATTTCATTGCTGAGAAGGATATGGAAAATCCACAATTCATTACTGGTATGAAATTTCGTTCTGTGGTTGAATTTAGAGCTGCAATAAGAAACTACTCTATAAAAAATAGGTGTAGCGACATTAAGTTAAATCCGAACGAAAAGAATCGGTGTCAAGGTAAATGTAAGAAAGGATGCCCTTGGAAAATATGGGCTTCAAGCATTGATGACAGTGGTACTCTGCAAATCAAATCTTACACGTCAAAGCATACATGCAGTAGAGAGAGGAAAAATAGAAATGTTTCATCAAAGTGGCTAGCACATAAATTTTTAGATTACTTTAGGATTGACCCTGACTGGAAAGTTGAGTTATTTGAAAAGACTGTGAAGGAGGAGGTGGGAGTAGAGGTGAGTAGAACCGTGTCATGGAGGACTAGAAGACATGCAAAGAAGTTGCTTGATGGAGATGAGGTGGTAGAGTTTGGGAAACTTGGGGCTTATGCGGCTGAGATACTAAGGTCAAATCCAGGTTCTACAATTTTAATTCATAGGCATGATGATGTTTTCAAAGCTATCTATATATGCCTGAATGCCATCAAGAAAAATTTTCTAGACGGATGTAGGAGAGTCGTTAGCTTGGATGGTTGCTTTTTGAAAGGAAAATTTGGAGGTCATTTACTGTCTGCAGTTGGAATAGATGGGAATGATTGTATGTTTCCAATAGCGTACGCAGTTGTTCAGAAAGAAAATAACTATTTTTGGAGATGGTTTTTGAACCTTTTAGTCAATGATCTGGGAATGGGAAATAACAGTAAGGAATGGGTGATAATGTCAGACCGTCAAAAGGGGCTACAAAATATAGTTTCTGAATTATTGCCTGGTTCAGAACATCGTTTTTGTGTGAGACACATGTATGCGAACTTTTTCAAAAAAGACTTCAAGGGAAAGAAATTGAAGGATTACTTGTGGATGGCTGCGAGGGCTACATATGAAGCTGATTTTAGAGATTGGATGGGGAGGATAAAGAATGAAAAGAGTGCTGCGTATGAGTGGCTAGCAGAAAAGAACCCTTCGGAATGGAGCAAATCACATTTTGGTACTTTCTCAAAGTGTGATATGTTACTAAATAATTTGTGCGAATGCTTTAACAACTACATCTTAGATGCTAGGAAATTGTCCATATTGTCGTTGTTACAAACAATACATTGCAAGCTAATGAGAAGACTTCATACAAGGAGAGATACAATGAAAAAACATGATGGGAAGCTTTGTCCAAAGATTGAGAAAAAACTAGAGAAGCTACAACATGATGCCTTCCAATGGGAGGCTGACTGGTCTGGTTCTTTCTTGTACCAAGTGAAATGTGGAACCAAACAGTTTGTGGTAGACATGAAAAATAGGACGTGTGCCTGTAGACAATGGGACATAAGTGGCATTCCATGCGTTCATGTAATGGCTTGCATACTGAAAGAGAATGATAACCCTTGGAAATGGGTTTCTCATTGGTACACAATTGACACTTATATGAAGAGTTATAGTCACATGATAAACCCAATCAATGGTCAAAACATGTGGCCTTCTAGTGCACTAATTGTTGAACGACCTAATTGGGTCACTGCCAAGAGAGGGAGAAAGCAAACAGTAAGACGTCGGCAACTTGAAGAATTGGTGAACACAAACATTGGTAAGATGACAAGAAAGGGACATGTGAAAATGAAGTGTGGTGAGTGTGGACAAACTGGACATAATAGAAGATTTCATAGGGCTGGGGCTGCAAGTGGAAATTTTGAAGAATTGGTATGTCTTAAATTCTGAATCCTTTTATTTATTTATATGATACTATAAATTACTTTACTATTCCAGGGGAAACGGACTGAAGCAGAAGAAGAATACATGGCTGAAGCAGTGGCGGCTTATGAGCAGTCAATGAATGAAAACGTTGTTGTTGATGAGCTATTATATTCGTTGTCATCAACTAACAGTCAGCCTCCTCCAATGTATTTCGAAGAAAACACTCAACCAACAAAACTTCCGATTAGGAGAAATCTAACAATTGGACGACCTTGGATATAATTTTTTGTTACCTGATCGTTTTGTATTGATGATGCAATAGACATTGTCATTCTATAGTTCATTTTGTAGTTCTTGGAATGGTGGTTAATCTCTCTTTTGTTTAGGAGAAATCCAACAATTGGACGACCTTGGATATAATTTTTTGTTACCTGATCGTTTTGTATTGATGATGCAATAGACATTGTCATTCTATAGTTTATTTTGTAGTTCTTGGAATGGTGGTTAATCTCTCTTTTGTTACTGAAATTGTCGTCGAAATTTAATATATGATGGTATCAAGCAATAGATTATTTTGAGTAGTTTGCTATTATTATTTTCCATTTGCCTAGTTGTTTTTGCACTTGTCTGATTGTTTTTGACTCTCCTAATTTATAGAGCAAAATCTAGTTGTTTTTGAGTATGTGAAGTTACTGTAAAGATTTTCTTTCTTTTTGATTTGAAGTGATTTTGAGAAATTGATAAAGTAGGAGCATTATTTGTTTGTTTACATTGGACCCCTCATTGACCAACTCTTTTGGGTTGCAAAGATTATTCATGTTTACGTGGAGAGAGAAATTTGGTGGGGTGTGGTGGGGTGGGGTGGGGTGGGGGATTTGGTTACAGCTGGATAAGAAAGCTTGGTGGGGGGATATTTGAAAATGAGGTGGACAGGGAAATAAATCTAATGTGGCATGGGAAATGATTTTTTAAATTAACACGTCAGCAACCGTTAGTCCACGTAAGATTTCCGTTAAATTAGTGATGGTTTATTAACT
>CAIGRF010001176.1:0-13306 GCA_903798235.1 Fraxinus ornus | reverse complement strand
GTAAAACTAAAAATCTGATTAAAATTGAAAATATGGCCGTTATTGGGTCCCACTCATCTAATAAAAGTCAACAATAACGGCTAATTTTTCAATTTTAATCCGATTTTAATCTCTACCAAACACACTCTTAAATCGATGAATTATTATAAGGTTCACCTGTAAAATATAAGGTTATAAATTTAGTATTTCTAAAATAAATATTGTAAATATTATTTCCTTAAAGACGTATAATGTAAATATAAATTGAATTCGTAAATTTGTTATATGTTTGAAAATTGAATTATTTTCAAACATTTTAATTTGATTTTGAATTAAAATGAACTCAAATTAATAATTTCGACGGTGGATTGACGGTTTTTTTCATCCCTGGTTGGATCTATACAAAAGTGGATTGGCTACACCTTTTGGTAAAGTGTGGAGCCCACATAGATAATCACCATTAATCTTAAGAAGAAAACTGATATTTACGCCATTAAACAGCATTAATTAATAATAATTATATATTTATTAAAAAGAGACAGCTCCGAATATTTCTTCTGATCGGCGAATCAATTTGCAGGATCGTACAAGTGGAATATAGCCGGACCCACTGGGCCTCCACACCCCAAGATCTCGTTCTTTCCGCCGCTTTATGGGCCACCACGACAACCTGTCGGCCCACGCCTTTAGCTGGCCCACTGACAAACATCTTTTCGTGTTCCCACTTGATTAGTCCACGCGTCGATTTCGATTCACCTTATGAATATCGTACGTTGACCGTATTTCGGCGTCCATGTTTCATCAATTCAGGAATCTCTGTAATAGGGCTGGTAGCATCATTGTAGAGTCGGCTGAAAGTTTAATTTTTAGAAATTAATTTTTACTTTATTTTGAATAAAATAAATTTCACAAATAAAAAAAAAAAAAACACTACTTTGACGTTTTAGAACACGCTACTGATTAAACTCCTCGTTCGTGAATAAAAATGAAAAAAACAACTCAACGAATTCAAACCATTTTTACATGTTCTCGTTTGACAGTAAAACGCGTAGTTGCTGGTCTACCTGAGAGTGGTAGCTAATAGGCGCACGTCGTTAAGCCCTTGCTCGGTATAGCTAAAAATCAATTTTTAGTAAATTTTGATAAAAATAATGAAATATGTGGTTCACAAATTGATAAAAAACTGTATATCTCATATAGGCCCTGTTTGTTTCTGATTAAAATCAGATTTTAACTTAAGTCAAAGTCAAACAATTAATATTAACATCTTTTATGGGTCTCGCAAAATTACAACCACACATTTCAAAAACTTCTATCAGAATCTACTAAAAATCTTTTTGTAATCCTCGTCAAACATCCAAATAATGTGTGATTGAAAATAAATTTTAAAAAATGAGATCAAACATGGACTAAATTTGATATCAACATGGTATAAATTATAAAAAAATGAACCAAATTTGTGAATAAATAATAAATCTTCTTTGATATAAAAAAATACCCCTCCTTCCTAAAGGTCAAACGTGGATTGCAAGCCATCCGTTGTTCGCGTGGGCAAAAGTTTAGAGGTACTTATCATTAATGGAGTAAAGTGTAAGAAATTAAATTGGTGGCGAGGAGCACTGACCTTCACGCGCTGTCCGTAGACCCCACAAAGAATGGGTCTGCGCTCAGCCATTACCAACCAAAGAAAATAGAAATCCAACTAAGGTAAGAAAAATTGCAAATGTTCAAACTTCTAATTTTTAGTGGCAGAATTTAAGGAAGACTGCCGTTTAATGTTGAAATTAAAGAGTAATTCTTCTTTGAATATATCTCATTGGATTAGTCAATCATATGACCAGAAAATAATCCTTCAAATTTTCAACTAAGTGATTCATTTTTTCGCCCTTGAAATGGACCATTTTTCTTTCGTACTTACCCACCAAAGACTTGGGGAAAAAAAAGGTGTTGACGTGCTAATGATGTATAGAAAATTTGGAAACTATAGTAACATTTTAATATTGGAAAAAGGGTCGGTCCCTAATTTTGTAAGTAGGGAAGTGGAAGATCAAACAGTGTTAAGAATTGATAAAGCCTTTAAAGAAAATATAATGGACAAACAAGAAAACTATTTCGAAAGTGAAAATGTACAAAATTCAACAGAATTTTCGACAACTTTCGTCTAAAATGAGTTGCGTGCACGGAAAATGTAAGTTTAGAGATTTCAAAATCGTAATAATTAGAAAGAACTATTAATTTTCCTCTAAAATATCTAGTTCATGTTTGTTAAATTTTTTGAGAATAGATTTTGTGGAAAAATGATATTTTCGAAGAATGTGATTAAAAGTAGAAAAAAAAATTAACAATTAAAAATAAAATTAAGAAAGAATAAATTTTAAAAATTGTGGAGCGGATAGAGACTAAGAATGAAGGGAATCATATCATCATATTATTAAAAGTTTAACTGAGTGAAGGGGAAAAAAAAAAAAAGAAAAAAGAAAAAAGAAAGGAATAAATGAAAGGTGCAGTTACAAGTTCCCCTAAAGTAGCACTCTATATTGTAAAAAGCACAACAAACTGGATGGGTGATTTGTTTTTCTTTAATGCGGTGTCGTATTCTGATGTGACTTGAGAGGTCCCAAAGACAAGGAATCGCAGAGGCACATTTGCCGAAGTTTATTCATTAGTTAAAAAGTAAAATGATATCAAATTTTTTAAAAGTAAAATGATATCAATTTTTTTAATATATATATATGTGTGTATGTGTATATATATATATTTTCATTTCTTCGTGATCAAGTATTACACTATAATTCTCTACTAAACAAGAATATAAAAGAAGGGTTATGTTGGATCGGGATTTATCGCACATTTAAGTGCATATTTGAATAATAATTGTGAGTTTCATAAAATGTATGGACACAATTGTATATTTGATCATTTACCAACTATGCATTTACACAATTTCTAGGCTCACCACTCACTTGTTAATGTCCCATTCGATAGAGATTAAGCCCCTGTTAGAAACCCATTTTTAGTAGAAAGAATTACCTCATCCACGATGGTCCAGAGCAGGGTCGGTGGGGGCCCTCAAGATTGGGGTTCAACATTTTTTATTTTATTTTATAAAAGAAGGGTTATGTTGGATCGGGATTTATCGCACATTTAAGTGCATATTTGAATAATAACTGTGAGTTTCATAAAATGTATGGACACAATTGTATATTTGATCATTTACCAATTATGCATTTACAAAATTTCTAGGCTCACCACTCACTTGTTAATGTCCCGTTCGATAGAGATTAAAATCCAACTAAAATTGAAAATATAGTCATTATTGAGTCTCACTTGTCTAATAAAAGTCAACAATAACTGTTAGTTTTTCAATTTTAATCCGATTTTAATCTCTACCGAACATGTCCTCACTCGTCTAACAAATGTCATCGCACCCAATTGTAGTGGACAACACACACCATTCTAACATACTTTAATGTATTCTGGCTTTTAGTGTTGAATCTCATTCGGTCCCTCTTGAAACACGGACCAAAGATACAAGGAAGTTGATTGATATAATTTCTTAAGGGGTGTAATGTTGATCGACGTACGTGACAACACAGTATTTGCCTACGATTGTGACTATTGTTGAACTACAAATGTTAGCGTTATGTTCAAGTAATTTGTCAAACAAGAGCTATTTGTCAATGTGATTTTTTGATTTTGTTGCCCTTATTTTATTTGATGTAATGGACATTATTAAAGAAAAAATTCAAACTCAACACGACCTTAAATTAGATAATTTTGAATAATATGACTGACGAAAAAAGAAAAAAAAGTATATCTTATCTAGCCCTTGTTTGAGCCTCATTCTTGGATCAAAATACATTTTTGAATAGTGTTTTATTGGAGGATATGTGATTTAAAAATAACGATTTTTTTTTTCTTTAGGTGAAATCATTTTACAGGGAGAATTTGGAATTGAAAGTGAAGTTTGAAAAAATGAATTTTTCCAAAATTGCAGCCAAACATAAGCTACTAAAAACACGCCTTCAATAATGATAGATTGAAAACTAAGGTGAATCTTTTTAAATGGACTATTTATACATAGAATGATAGAAAACAATAAACAAAACCAAAAGCAAAAGCAAAAAAAAAATAAAAGAGAGAAAAAAAAAAAAGCAAACAGCAGAACATCCGACTGATATACTCTTAAAATGGTCTCCCACTCCTGATTTCTGTCCCCTCTTTTCCCTTTCATTCTTAACACACAAACACGCGCCTATCAAACTATCTATTCCCTTTCGCTTCAACCTATACATAGACATAATTTATTCCCATATACTCGAAATATTTTGCAGCCTGTTGAGGTTGAATACATAGAGAAAAGGGTTTTGTTTTTGTGGAGAAAAATTCGGTGCATTGGAACTGTACAACTCTGCGTGATCCGATAATGGAAGATCAGTGTTTAGTGCTTGACGCTGCGTTCTTTTGAAGGAACAAGTCGACAACTTTTGCCTCCAACCAACGTCACAGGTACACACATGTATGCATATATTAGTGTTTGTGGGTTTTCTTTAGATTTCTCATTCTTTTACAAGACATACACAGATATACTACACACTTTTTAACTTAGAGCTACATGATCGTATGGGTTTATGATTATCTGAGTAAAAAAATTGTTTACTTTTCTTGAAGTATCAGCAGATGAAGAAATTTAGGAAAAACACAAGATTGGGTTTCATTTCTTGCTACAGACAAAGACTAATCAAAAGAATATCTGGATTTAGTATTAGAGATTTGAAATCTGGGTTTTGATGATTTTGGAATGTTCATGTAAAACAAGAAGAAAAAAAAGAAGTCTTTTTTCTTTTAATTTTCTTGAGTGAATCTTTATTTCTTGAAGTGATGATGGCGGTGACTTCGACCTGTAAAGACGGTGGCAAAATGGTGATGGATAATGGAAAGTACGTGAGGTATACTCCTGAGCAGGTTGAGGCTTTGGAAAGGGTGTACCATGAGTGTCCTAAACCGAGTTCACTGCGCCGGCAGCAGTTGATCCGGGAGTGCCCTATCCTTTCGAACATCGAGCCCAAGCAGATCAAAGTTTGGTTTCAGAACCGAAGGTATAAAATTATATTCCTGTTCGACTGCGTTGAACTTAATCATACTAGTTAGGTCTTATTTGCATTCGATTATGTTGAGCCTATCATACAGTAGCACTGACAGAGAGCCATGACATCTTGATTATAGTCTACTTCATCACACCGAAAACGGGCAATAGCGAGTAGCTTCATGTTGATAATAAAACACTCTTGAAAGATTTGTGTTTGCGTTATTTATAGTGATTTTACTTTAATTCCAATGACCATAATTTTAAGGATTACTTCATTAATTTTCGCGATTTATTAACAATTTTTTCTTTAATCCAGATGCCGGGAAAAACAAAGAAAAGAGTCATCACGGCTTCAAGCTGTGAATAGGAAGTTGACTGCAATGAATAAGCTATTGATGGAGGAGAATGATAGGTTGCAGAAGCAAGTTTCACACTTGGTATACGAGAATAGCTATTTCCGCCAACACACACAAAATGTAAAGAAAACTTCTTTCCCTTATAATTGCTGGAAAGTACACGTAATCATTTGTATAGACATCGTGGCTGGGAGGAGGAAGCATTTAATTTAATCTTTTTGGCTGTAGAGAAAATAACGGGAAGGGAAATAATAGACTCACGAGGCTTTTGTGAATTAGGAGAAATGTAAATAGTCATTTAAAGGTTACTCTTTGTTGCTTTCTTCCGGTAGATCTAGCCACAAACTGAACAGAGTGAAGAAAAATGATTCTTGCTTAATTTCAGATCAAGAAACGTTTTTTTTTTCTTAAAGTAAGAAAAGTAACACATCCAAATATGTTTTGAAACTTTCAAACATTTTTTTAAAGCTTAGCCAAACTCTTGGCTTGAAATGGATATTCTTTTTTCCTTAACTTCTGCTGAATTGGTAATTTTTTGAACAATATCAGACATATTTGGTGCTAGACTGGCCAGAAGATTGGAATTTAAGCGCCTTAACACTACTCAATGCTTGTTCTAGAAATTCTTGGTTTCGTTTTTTTGATAGGCTTGTTTTTCCTTTTGATGCAGGCAACCCTTGCCACCAGAGATAATAGTTGTGAATCGGTGGTCACAAGTGGTCAACAACACTTGACTTCTCAGCATCCCCCCAGGGATGCAAGTCCTGCAGGGTTAGTGGAAATGTTTTTTTTTTCTTTACGTCTATTACTCTATTGTTCTGTAATTAACATACTGTTAATGTATTTTTTCAGACTTTTGTCCATTGCAGAAGAGACCTTAACAGAGTTTCTATCAAAGGCCACTGGAACTGCTGTGGAGTGGGTCCAAATGCCTGGGATGAAGGTTATGACATTCTTTGGATTCAGTTTTTAAAAGTTATATCGTTCATTATATCCATTTTTTTAAAGAAATTAAGAAGGGCAAGAAAAATCTTGACGAATCAAGAAAATGGCTTCGTTTATAGTTATGCGTATTAAAGGTGTAGGATTATATCCATTGGCACTTTGTTATACACCATCCCCCTCATTAGACGAAAGTATGCACCCTTACAATTTTTTTTTTCTGCATTTAAAACTCAATTCTTTCTCACCCAGGAAGACGTAAAAGGAAAAAAGTGGAAGTTTCTCATATGTTCTTTGCTTCATTCTAATTGTAAATGGTTTTTAGTCTTCTTTCCAATTTCCGGGCATTTCTCTTATCTCATTCTTTTTCAGTTTCTCCTACGCTCCATTTGCTGGGAGACAGAGTTGTTTCTAATTTAAGATGATTTCTTCTAAACTGATATTTGGAGGTTTGCTTTGTATTTTTAATCATGTATTCCATCATCCTCAAATTGGTAGTTCTTTTGATGTGCAGCCTGGTCCGGATTCCATAGGAATCATTACTATTTCTCATTGTTGCACTGGCATAGCATCACGTGCGTGCGGCCTTGTGGCTCTAGAACCTACAAGAGTAAGTTTGTCATGATATTAATTCAGTGAAATTTTCACGATTCTCGGATGTTATTTTCTAAATCGTTTGGTTTCATATTCATAAGGAAAAGTTATACACGTTCTATCATTCCTTTAGTATTTTTGTTTCTGTTATATTAAGTTTACAGTATCAAAATAATATAAAGTTATGACTGATGACATTTGATCCAGGTTGCTGAAATTCTAAAAGATCGGCTCTCATGGTATCGTGATTGCCGAGCTGTTGATGTCCTCAATGTATTGTCTACTGGAAATGGTGGAACCATTGAATTGCTATACATGCAGCTTTATGCTCCTACTACTTTGGCACCAGCTCGTGACTTCTGGTTACTTCGCTATACGTCTGTTATGGAAGACGGTAGCCTCGTGGTAAGCATTTAATAACTGTTTAAGCCCAACACAAAATAGAGGGAAAATCCTAAATTTCTTTTTTTGATTCATGCATTATTAATATATGATATATATTTCTCCATATAGATATGTGAAAGGTCACTGAACAATACTCAGAATGGTCCTAGCATGCCACCAGTGCAGGATTTTGTGAGAGCTGAAATGCTGCCAGGTGGATACTTAATAAGACCATGTGAAGGGGGTGGCTCCATTATTCATATAGTTGACCATATGGATTTAGAGGTATGCTAGCCAAACGTCTGATTATATTTGATGATCAGTTCCTTGAGTTCGATCCATTTAACACTTCTACATTTTGTATTTTCAGCCTTGGAGTGTACCTGAAGTGTTGCGTCCACTCTATGAGTCATCAACATTGCTTGCTCAGAGGACCACGTTAGCGGTAGGACTGTGTTTCTGTATTTTTATCCAATAAGAACAATTCTCCCTTGATTTTCACGTTGCATATAATATATCGGTAGAAGTTGTTTGTCCATGACTTGGAATGTTGTCCAATAATAATAAATATGGAGTATTTTCGACCTATCTAGTGTCCGAAATGACTGAAATCTTTTATCCAGGCTTTGCGCCAGTTGAGGCAGATTTCCCAGGAAGTTTCTCAACCAAATGTCACCGGCTGGGGTAGAAGACCTGCCGCATTGCGAGCTCTTGGTCAAAGATTGAGCCGGTAAATGGAAAACCTTTTTTTCGCTGAGCTTAGCCTTATACCTGTCTAGGGTGATTTTCCATTTTAGTGATATTACTTAGTTCTCGATAATTTCTGAACAAAAACCTACTCTATCCTACACACTGAAAGTTACTTATCTTATTGTGTAGAGGTTTTAATGAAGCTGTAAATGGGTTCACGGATGAGGCTTGGTCTATGATTGAAAGTGATGGCATCGATGATGTTGCTGTTCTTGTGAACTCGTCTCCTGGAAAATTGATGGGCCCAAATCTTGCTTATGCTAATGGATTTCCATCCATGAGCACTTCAGTGCTCTGTGCTAAGGCTTCCATGCTTTTACAAGTAAGAATTTCAATTTTGTACAAAATCTGCTTACCATCATGTGTTAATTATGAGATTAGCTCTGCAATTTCTGTCTATTGGCGTTAATGTTTTACTTTCTGTCAGTTGCTTTGTAGTGGATGAATAATGCCTTAATCAAACACATGTTAGCCTAATTGGAATATGACTTGACTGTGAAAATGCTGTGATTTATCAAGGCTAGTACATTGAATATTTGCCATAATTTCTGTTTGGAATAATAAGAAAATTATGTAATTCAAGTTGATGCATTACTTAAGTTTACAATTAACAACTAATGAAGGAAGGGCTTTAAATTTATCCTCTTAGTCTTCAGCTAAATCTTGCACTGAGATCAACATTAATGGTCAATGCTTCAAAGACTTAATTGTTGAATTTTTCATTTAAAATTTAGGATGTTTGATATTCTTTTTGGTCATATATCATAACTTATTATTATTCTATTTGTGCTTTTGTCAAGAATGTTCCTCCTGCTATACTTATACGGTTTCTGAGGGAACACCGATCAGAGTGGGCTGACAATGGAATCGATGCCTATTTATCTGCTGCTTTTACGGCTGGTCCTTGTAGTTTACCTGTGGCTCGAGCTGGATATTTTGGTGGGCAGGCTATTCTTCCGTTGGCTCACACTATTGAGCACGAGGAGGCAAGTAACTTGGGTTTTACATAGTTGAATAGTTGTCAGCTGAAGATCATTGTATGATATTTGACATCAACTGTGAGATCATCTGTTTGATGATGCTTTATTTTTTGTTCATTTAAAACAGTTCATGGAAGTGGTTCGGCTGGAAAATGTTAGTCATTTTCGAGAAGACACGATTATGCCCAGCGACATCTTCTTTGTGCAAGTAAGTTGTAGGCCTCTTGAGTGAAAATTCATGCATCTAGGACTGATTTATGCTGATAAGTCCATTTTTTGTCATTGTAATTCCAGTTGCAACCATGTGTTGTGTTGGACTGTGTTGCCTAATTATACTATACAATATTCCCTTTTCCAAATATTTTGTATATTGGGTATTCCACACATTGATTTTTGTGTTCGGATTTTGTAATTATTAGCTCGGAGTTGGGGATTAAGGTTAAATCCAATAACACCATGCTAAAATTATGTTAGTTAACTTGATGTTTCATTAGCTTTGGAAAATAAAAAAGTGATATCTTACTGTATACACGGCGTTACCATACATGTATGTAGCAAATAATCATCGTAATATTGGTTGATCAGGTCTGCAGTGGAGTGGACGAAAATGCTGTTGGCAACTGCGCGGAATTAATATTTGCACCAATCGATGCCTCTTTCTCTGATGATGCTCCCCTTCTTCCATCTGGTTTTCGCATAATTCCTCTTGATTCTAAAGCAGTAAGTGTTGTTTGGTACGCTATATAATTGGTTAACATTGAAGGAGTCTTGGCTGATATACTATCAAAAAAAAAATGTAGGATACCTCTAGTCCGAACCGTACACTGGACTTGGCATCCACTCTCGAAGTTGGACCGGCAGGAAACAGAGTATCTGGTGATTATTCTAGGCACTTAGGCAGTGCAAAATCAGTCATGACAATAGCATTTCAATTTGCATTTGAGATCCACCTTCAGGAAAATATAGCAGCTATGGCTAGACAATACATTCGCAGTATCATTTCATCTGTTCAGAGGGTGGCATTGGCACTCTCCCCGTCTAATCTTGGTCCTCAGGCTAGTTTGCGGCCACCACCTGGTACACCAGAAGCACAAACACTTACGCGGTGGATTTGCCAAAGCTATAGGTAGTTTATTTATCCTACCCACTATTCTCTCTTACATTTAGGACACTTTGTCAACATTTGAAACTTGTATTATTTTTTTATTTGTTTTAAATGGTAAGCTACCGTGTTTTTACTTTGTTCCAGCGAAGAAAGTTATATCTGTCTTAAAGAACTCTGTAGTCATAAATTCATTTTCCTCATTAACTTATCGTTGCGTTTCGCAGATTTTTCTTAGGTGTGGAGCTACTCAAACCCGGCAGCGAAGGAAGCGAGTCGATTGTGAAAGCACTTTGGCATCATTCTGATGCTGTGTTGTGCTGCTCATTGAAGGTAATGTTTGATTGTTTCTTTCCTTACAAATCTGGGCATTTGTACCGGATGATGAATAATATAAAAAAAAAAAAAAAATTACGTTTTATCTTTCTTATTATAAATTATATATATGTAAGTTCGAGTCCCCTCAGGGTTATTGAAGTGAGTATCCGACCGTAAACTTCAGGGTCCCATGGGATTAGCTGAGGTGTGCGTAAGTTGGCTCAGACATCTACTGTTATCAAAAAAAAAAAAATTAATAAATAAATTATATGCAATAACTTCTCTTGTTAAAAATAGAATGTCCAAAAAGGATTATTTTTACCTGCGACGTGCAAAAGCTCCGGTGAATTTTGAGAACTAGTGTTCTTGTGTCTAGTAGCTATGGGCCCGATAAAAAATGTGATTGTTTCATATTTATTCTCTTTGTTTTTGAGACCACGTATCATCATTCATAGATTTACATTTTCTTGAGGCTCGTGGAATTATAAACATTTCTATGCTGCATGCAGGCATTACCGGTTTTCACATTTGCAAATCAGGTAGGACTCGATATGCTCGAGACTACCTTAGTGGCACTTCAAGACATTACGCTGGAGAAGATTTTCAACGACAATGGAAGAAAGGCACTCTTTGCCGAGCTTCCACAGATTATGCAGCAGGTATTATTCTTCGAATCCTAGATCCATTCCTGTTTTAAATTCTCATTTCTTTAACCAACTCAAGTCATCGTCTCGTTTTATGCTTTTGGCAGGGTTTTGCCTGTCTTCAAGGTGGCATCGCAATGTCGAGTATGGGTCGACCGATCTCCTACGAGAGAGCAGTAGCGTGGAAAGTGTTGGACGAAGGCGAAAATGCTCACTGCCTATGTTTCATGTTCATCAATTGGTCTTTTGTCTGACCTTAAGCATCGTGTTAGAATTCAAGGAAAACTAAATTATTCATAATTTGACCCCACTTCTATGAATTGGCCTGTACTCCCCAGAATTTGTCTTAGCATACAATTTTCTTTTTTATCCTCAACTCTTGAAGTCGATGAAAACGAGGCTTTTGAAAGTAGTTTGTCCCTATTAATTTTATAAAATGTTTTGAATTTGAAACTAGCTTTGTTTAGCAGCTTAAGTCGCATAAATTGTCTTTAGTAGCTTAAGCCTTCGTTTGATTTTCATTATTATAGAATAAGAATGAAAAATGTAATTGTTATTGAGACCCACATAAGAGATAAAAATTCAAAATTGATGGCTTGATGTGATGGATAACGATCATATTTTTCATTTTTAAGGATGCAAAATGAGAAACAAACGGAGGCTAAATTGCATAAATTGTCTTTGGCCCGTCTCCTTCGACGACTACCCCCAATTGCATCATTTAAAGCTTTTTAATAAAAACATAATTAAATTCACATGCAGGTGGTCCATTATTAATTATTTGGACTTGTAATTAAAAAATTGGGACCGTAGTGCACTTATTGCATTCGACAAAGAACACAAACCCTAGTGTATAAAAGATTGAGGACCACACACTACTCGATCTCTATGTCGAAATTAGGTTTGGTTAATTCACAAGTTCGATATTAACTGAACTTCATCCTTGAATCTCGAATCAATGAACAAATTTATCGTGTGCATGCATGTGCACGTGCATGTGTATATTTATCCACATTTTGTGATAGGGCATAATAAGGTGAACTATCTTTACAAGACTCGGGGCATAGAATTCTTATTCTGAAGGTAGTGTGTATCGTAAAGATTTTTCAAGTATGTAAGCTACTCGATATCGTTTTTATTCACACATTTTGTAAGATTCACGAGTCACGACTTCTATCCACCTTTTATTTATACATATCGTAAAACCCACACCTTAACTAATAATTATTAAATTAAAAGTTAACATATCAGATCCCATTAATTGTCTTAATAACTTCTATTCACAAGCACAGAGTGCATGAAATTCATAGAAAATAAAAATTCAGAGTACATGTTTGGTAGTATTGAATATGATTAGATGGTAGTTTACTAAATTTGAACCTTTTTTTTTCTTCCTTGATAAAGTCCAATGCTCATGCCAAATAATCAAAACTTTATGATATTAACAAAAACCTAGTTTGTTTATACATATGATTATACGAAATCCAACTCGAAAGACTTGACATAGAGAAAAGTTTGGAAAGTTAAAAGAAGAGATGAGGTGGAACGAGACCTAGCTCTTGTTTGGTTTAACTGAAAAAACTGATTAAAATCTAAATCAAAATCAATAATTAATTTTAATCACACATTTTATGGGATCTCATAACTTTTCAACCATGCATTCCATCAACTTTATTTTAAAAAATCTAAAAATCTGATTTTTATCCAAAACAAACAGGATTATATTGAATTCTTGAATTTCCTTTGAATAACTTCAAGTTTTACGGAGAAATTTGACACGGTATTAGAACCTTTGATGCGTATACCTCGTATGCATGAAAATGCACCAAAATTGGAAAGGGATTGAAAAGCTTTTTTCCCCATTTAAATTTCTCAAAGTTTTTCACTTGGATTGTGGGTATGAACCTGTTTCAACTGTATTGAGTTTCTGATCTTGGAGAGCATCAAATTGTTGACATGGAACGTGAAAAAGCAACTGATAATTTTACCAAAAAATATCTTCAAATTTTTTTCCTTATAATAAGTAATTCTTGAACCAAATTTTAATCAGGGGTTGTTTGACGAAGCTTTTGGTAAATTTTTTAACAGATTTTGATAAAAGTTGATGAAATTTGTAGTTAAAAAGTTAATAAAAGTCGTGAATTCTACGAAATGTATGGATGAAATTA
>CAIGRF010001172.1:47966-66680 GCA_903798235.1 Fraxinus ornus | reverse complement strand
GAGAAAATTGTAATCTTCTTATCCTGTTAGTTTGAGTTCATGTTCTCACTTCAAATTCTTGTCATATATTTACTGTTTTCGTTGGCTGAATGTAGGAAACATTTGACTTATTTATGGAAAAGGAAATAATGGCCAGGCTGGACAAGAAGCAAGCTAGGTGATTTTTTGCTCTAATTTTTTTGCGTACTTTGGGGTTTTTTTGGCACTTCTTTTCCCTCTTTCAGATGCAGCAAATTACTGGAATTCTTCTAGACCTTGTACACTTATAAGCTTAATATTGTGAAACTGGAATTCTTCTTGTTTGAGTTGCTGTTTTTAGTGCATTTTTCTTGTCATACCTTCATATTTTTTGTGGTCTCAAATTCAGTTGCTTCATAACATGCTTTTTAGATTTGTTTGGACTTATATATTTTTTTATTCTAGCATGTTTGGCTAAGCTTAAAAGGGGCGGGGGGGAGAGTATTGGATTTGGGCTTGGGCGAGCAAGGGCTGTAGCCCTGGCCAACCCGGGCCTAGATCCGCCCCTAGATGTGAGATTTTATACTACAGGAAGAAGAATGGTTACTATTAGATGAAAAACATGTGATCTCATCCTGATGGTCGATGCATCTTCTTCTTGGTGTCACTCCATCAATCATAGGCAAGGAACATTTAATATTTCAGAAAGGTAGTCACCCTATCCTAGGATCAACCTTTGAAAAATAGACTAACAAGTTGACCATCAGAAATTCGTTGTATAGATGTCACATCAATCAATCATAAGAAGATCTTTGTACGAAAGATATCCTGATAGAGGTGAAGCGGGAGATATCTTCTCTCAATAAAGAAGCTAATTGCTTCGAATTTACTCTATATCACCTCGCCTAGGCCATAGAGGGACAGCATCTACATGGCACCCAGCTAGGGTAATGCATCACTTTGACTATCTCAATACATGGCCTAGGCTTGATCGGGTAGGATAGTGATGTAGAGTGTGGGCCTGATTGAGCTTGTTAACTGGTTGCTACGTGGTGTTGTTTGAAATCTCATTAATTGGACTATTCCAAATATAGACAAAAGATCTATCTATTGAATAGGAAATTTTGATTTTGGTCAAGATTATGTCATCAAAACCCTTGAGCAAACTCTTGCCATAAAAAATCAAATAGGTCAAATAAACTTATTTTAAAAAGAAGCTATTCAAACCCATAGAAAGAAATTTAAATATCTTCATGTGGGATTGGTTCAAATTGATGTCAAACCTCTGTTGAGACTTGGTTTAGACATCCTTATTCTACTAACTCTTAGAGATAAGAGGCTTCTCAAGTTTGAACATTCATTGTTATCCATGCTAGAGTCAAATCTAGAACGTTGACCAATTTTCTCAAATATTTATCCAAATTTTACTATCAATCTTAATGTTGGAGCTATTCTTAGTGCTCTGACTCTTCAAATTCAAACTAAAAAACTCGATATCGATGATCGTACAAAAGCATTCGATGTAATATATCAAATTATTACAAGCTCATGAACACCAAACTCAATATTCGAGCTATTCTCTCATCTCCAAAAGAAGAAAGTTTTCTTGTGGAGTTCAACCCTCTTCATTCAAATACCATGATACCTAAAAGGATACCATGGAATTTTAAATTCAGAGGATTAGAATAGGATTTTGAAAATGCTCAAAACCCAATTCCTACTCCTACTAAAAGAATTCTTGATCAAATTATTTCATTTCCTGACGAACATGTTAAGGTGATTTTTGACAAAGCTTCTACGTCAAATAATCTCCAAATGTCCTATTCATCTAGATCTGGAAATCTTTTTCAATCTATTCAATTTTCAACTTCTTTTGATAAGCTTAAAAGAGTATATTTTAATCCAAAAATTCCAAAAATTCAATATACTAATGATAAAGAAGAAGAATTAGAACAGACTAATTCTCCAACTCTATGAGATATGCTGACATCTGAAAAATTAGATCAGCAATATAATGTTATTTCTTCTACATTTGATAGAAAAAATGAATTCAAAACTGATCAAAATCCTTTTGTCAAAAAATTTCGTTACATTCTTAAAAATTATTTTCAAAAGAAGAAATTAAATCTTTATGGGAAGAATTTTATGATTCTCCTGGAGATTTTAGTTTTTATGAATGAGCACATTTCAAAATTCTGGGCAAGAATATTGCAAAAACAAAATCTATTTAAAATACCCATGTTAACAAGAAAACATGGAAAACTTCATCCGGTCAAAGTTTTCAATCCAAACATCATTTTATGCAAGAAATAGTTGTTCCTCATGCAAAACCGAAATTATTACATCACCTCTCAAAAAATACCTATTCCTACTGAAAGGCTAGAAGATTCTAGTCCTACAGTTAAGAATGTCAAAAATATATTATCGCAGAACAATTTACAAATATTGTTCTTCATTCTATTTGTTCTCAATTATCTAAATTGAAGCCAATTATGAGTATGAGGCTTCTTCATCCAAAAAGCAGGGGAAGAAACATCATGATATTGTTTTTAAACCTATCGATACAAGTCTTACTCCAACATTAAAAATGAGATTCTTTATCTTCTGAATCAAGTATTTTACAAGAACTTGCAAATCAAATTTTCAAGTTTGGTGCTTCTAAAAACATCAATATTATAAATCTAGAAGTACTTGAATCTCAATTTATTGAAAATGAGACTTCTCAAATCAATAGTTAAGAGGAAAAAATTCAAAACTTCCAACTTTTTGCTCTCATTCTTCTTATCCCAATATGTTATATGAAGAAAAGAAGAAATCTCAAGTTAAATACACTGGCGAGGAAATCATCGATTGGAATATTGATGGTTTAACAGAGTATCAAATTCTTCAAACTCTTGAAAATATGGTGTCTGCTATACAGCCTACACATGTAAGGAAATTATTCCCATTACTATCTTTGGTAGGTGACCATCTTAGTGAAGAAGACTGTAACAAAGTTATTCAAGCTACTAATGATCAACATCAAAATGATAGTTTCAATACTCTTGTCCTTTCAATTCTCAAATACTTTATTGGAACTCCAACGCTTCTTCAAGATAGAACATCTGAGATTATTTTCTATAAAGCTTGCGTATTTTTTTTTTTTTTTTTTTTTTTTTTTGGTTTTTTTTTTTTTTACAATTTTTTTTTTTTTTTTTTGCGTTTATTTTCTTTCTACAATTTTATTTCTCTTGGTGGTATAGAATAATGGTTTCTGATTTACAAGCCTATGGTTCCACCTTCCAAGTACTGAATGGACGCAAGCATCAAGCAAAGATAATAAGGGGTGGCTCTACTTGTTTGGTATAAATTAAAATCTAATTTTTTATCAAAGTTAAAGTCAACAATTAATTTTAACAATACATTTCAAGGATCAACGATTTTTTAACCCCACATTTCATCAACTTTTATCAAAATCTGCTAAAAACCTGATTTTAATCTCATGTATATACATGCGCAAAGTATAATTTATTTCCTCTATGCAAATCACTCGATTAAACCTTTTTTCTTGTGATTTCAAAAAGTCATTTTTAAGCCACTCTTTCAATGTTGCATATTAATTTAGGTGTGTGATCTATTTGTATTTGTGAAAAGATTTGGGACTCACTCTGCAATTTTCCTTCATTTTCCTATTTTGTTGATTTCTTTTATTTTCGTTTATATAAAGGGGATGGCAAATTCATCATTTTACGCAAATTTAATGGAAAAAATGGACGGAAAGACGTGATTTATAATTACATAAAATGTCGGGAATTTCTTATGCTAAAAAATGTTGAAAGGTAGATTAATAACAGTCTGCAAATATTGGGGCAAAAAGTACAGATTTTCCATTTAATTTCTATCCACCAGAGCAGTCCAAAAAGTACATAAAATGCGACTTATGTGGAACACATTGATGCTTAGTTTCACACCTTATAACAGTCCAAAAATCGCTAAAATTGAGAGTATTAGCGGTACTAGACAGATACTTAAATGTATAATCAGGTATTGAATTGCATTGTGATAGATTTAGGGTCTCTCAAAAGCTAATTTATGAGAAAAGACATCTCATCATATTTTTATTAATTTTAAGATATGAAAAAATAAAGCTATCGCACAAAAGTATGCAGAACAATGTTTCATCTGGATGTAACTAATTGAACATGGGACAAATAAGGAAGAAACACCTAGTTTATGTTTGGTGTGCAGTGTTCAACCTATTGGACAACTTTTTTTTTTTTTTTTCCTTTTTATTGTCTAGTAATATTTAGTTCAAAATTTACCAAAAAATGACATAAAGGCGTATTTGTTTGGTTAGCTTCATATCGTACTTATTTTATACAAATTTGCACTTATTTCTGGATAAGTAGAATCACAATTTTGAAGATAAGCAAGATGACCATTCAAGCACAGTTTCTGCACACAATCAGCACATTATTTCCTCAATCATTCAACTTATTTGTATGCAGAATTTATAACAGATTTTCCTGTTTAAACATCCAAAAGTTGCAAAACTGACTTATTCAGTTAATTAATGTAAACCTTAAATGTATAGCAACCAAAAACTAGATATGTAATCCATGATAAACCAGAAAGACATAATTTAAACCAGAGCTTAACTGAATCACCTCGAAACAAGGCAGATGCCTTACTTTCTAGCAGACTCTTTCCTCAAAGCATTCTTTGTGACCCTCTGTCTCTTATGTCCTTCCACATTACCAGAGGAAGATCTTTCTTTCGTAGCATTCCTCTTTCTCAATTTCAAATCCTTTGCACAGATGGTGTACTGGTTTCGTGCATCAGGAATGCTGAAGTCAGCAGGGTTCTGGTTGAGTGTGCAAACATGTTCTTCCGTCCTAATTCTCAGTGGCTGGGGAGTTCCAGAATTGGTGGATTCCTCCAAGTCAATGGACATTGATGGAATGACGTCTCTATGAGATTGTCGAGGGAGAATCTTAGATCTTGATGGACCAACACCTAAGCTCTCTCGCAAAGATACTTGACCTGTAAAACCAAGAAAAAATGGGAAATGAATCTGCAGTGGCGAGAATTCAAATGAAGCAGGTCAAGCACTTACTATAAGACAAAGGTTTCTTAAAGCTTTCATTAGCACCATAAATGCCGGATGGTAACACTGGGAATTCCTTTAAATGGTGATGCTGAGGAAAGAAAGATCTACTCAGGGCATTCCGTTTCTCATCCCCATTCAAACTTGGATGGTACTCACAGGGAGAAAAGTCTTTATAACGGAAATTTTCCATGCCAACATTAAAAGAACTCCTTGATATCACCCCTTGATTCATTAAAGATAGCAACTGCATTGCCGGAATAGTGTCGTTGGAGTAAGAATCTAATGAGCCCATGGATTTTGGGCTGGGCCCAATTCTTTCCTGTTTGAGTAACGACATATCATGCACTGCCAGTTTTGCCTCAGGATCCTTTATGTCACTGATGGTCTTTCCTTTATGCTGCGAGTCGACGAATGAATGTGTACTTTTAATATTAGACTGAGTCGACCAGTTCTTAGGAATGTCAAGATGAAAAGGCACATTGTCTTTGCTAGAAGACCACGGTGATATTGCTCCTTTCCCGAGTCTTGATCCGGTTATGTTGGAACCTGAAGCGGAAAATGCTGGGTTGCTTTGTTGATTCTGCAAAAAGGAATTGAAGAATGAACTCTCTTCCAATTTTCTCATGTCGAACTGATTTATACTTGACCAACCAAAACGGTTGTGATTGCTCTGGTCAGCTCTTATATTTTCACTTTCTGGATTCACACTATTTTCCCTCGTGTTGGGGAGCAGAAAATTCGTCACGGTGGAATGCCCGCTGCCATGTAGTGCAGGAGACCCTCTTGGGCTTTTATTGGTTCCCTTGTGCAGGACGAGATTTCTTGAATTCCCAAAAGCCCTTTCATGCTGGTTCTTGGCCATGAGCTCAACTATTTCCATTGGTATATCATCCGACAGTCCAAGTTCACTCCTCTCACAAGTCTGTTGGTCGTTTTCTGGCCCAGAAACTCCTAATCCTGGCCTCTCTCTTGCTTTCTCCTTGATGTAGGAGGCAGAAATATCCTGACAAAAAAAATAATAATAATAAAACAACAAAATGCCAAGTTAATTACACTGAACCAAAAGAATTAGATTACCAGACATAAAAGTAATATAAAGAGATTAAATGGCAATAACAAATTGGCAATACAAGTTCCCAATATCATAAAATTAAGCACAAACTGATTAAAACAACTCTCAACAGCATGAGATAGCCTCAATTTACGTTGAAGTGAACTCATATTCAGACAAACATGCAGCACTCAATCAGTATACTGCAACTCCTTAAAAACTTTAGATAAGAAGCTGACACGGAAATTTAAGTTATCAGATAATATAATGTGACTTTTAAGGACTTCATCTATAACATGCAAAAGATAAGTTTTAGTGGTGCTATCATATGTAGTTACTAATATTTAGCAAATAGTATCATGCTTTCAGATCCAGGACTAACAATTGGCTCTTATATTGGGGCCTGACTAAGAATTTTCATGGCATTGTTGGCAAAATCAGATATAATGTTAAACAATTTTGTGGAGTACGAGAATTGCATGTAATAAATAATAAAACATTAACAATGAACAACTGATAACAGTAAAGAAGACTTGGAGTACCAAAGTGTCATGCATAGGAAAACTCTCATTTTCAGAAAGAGTAGGTAGTTCCTCTCCCATTGTAGGGGTAAATGTCTCGTTGAGATCCAATGGTAACACTTTCCTCCAAGGGTGCTTCCCTCGAATGCCCCTTTGCTGTATGAACGACGTCTGCTGGTTGGAAATTCTTTCGACACCCATGACGTTGTTGAGCGAGAGACTTAATGGCACTTTTCCATTGATATTGCCTTCTCCTGTATTCAAATTGCTTGGAGGCATGAAAGTAGTTTGATCAGCTTCAACTTCCAGCCTCTTATTCTTGGACAAACAAGAGTTTCTCTCTATATGTTGTCCAGATTGAAAACACTTAAAACTTTTACTCCTTTGTCCTAACGTCGAAGGAATATCTGCCAACTTACAGAAACTACTATCTCCAATAACAGCATGTTTGTGCAAATCCACAGTGCTGATCTTGGGCACTTCTCGTGCAGGGATTGTTCCATCTACAATGTGGGTATGCCGTTTCTTTTTACTGAAATCAAGAATTTTCCTTTTCCTAGTCTTGATCCAGTTAGTCTTCGTTCCAAGTTGCAAATCCGATTTTTTCAAATCATCCCCTTCTGATTTGGAGTCAGAAACTTCACGTATTCTGTCTTCTACGTGAGGAATTTTTCTTTTCTGAACATCTTCAGGGATATTTACTGCGTTCTGAGGGGCTAAAACTGCTCCACACTTGGCAGACACAACGTGCATTCCACTGGATGAAGCATGTTTGATTCTTGGGGTCCCACTTTGTGAACTTTTTTCGGCCTGCAATATATCAGCCAGATAACGCAACTTTTGTTTCCTCCTATGCGGCAGCCCACTTAAATTATCATCACTTCCAGATGATAAATTGTTCAGCTCACTGACTTTGATGGAGGGAAGTCCAGTTACACGAGCTACACCAGAATTTAAGGTGTTTCTCTGGATCTCAACCTGGGGACATGTATCTACATCATCAATCATCCAGTTGTTTGGCATTGGGACATTGCTTTCTCTATGATCAATAGAATCTGTTGCAAAAAAAAAATATTATTTTCATCATTGGGACAACAATAAGCAGTTTGAAAGATTACAAAGTTGCTATCAAATAACCTGAAGCATTTGATTCCTTCCCTCGATTGTGCAATGCAGTAGCTTGCGTAACATAAAAACTAGGATTGTTACATTCGTTTTCTCTAAAATCTGCTTCATTTTTGCTGCCTGCATAGACAGTTTGGACATTACAGATTGAAACATGGGAAAAAGCCATTCAAGCTCAAACCTAAAGATATGTTTAAAATAATTAATAAAAATATTAAATAATGAATAGTTACAAAAAGAAGTCATTTAGCACTGTACAGTCATATGTATAGACGAACTTACCTAAGGTAGTTTCTTCGATGGGGCATGGATTCAAGTTTGGGATATTATTATTAGGATTATTATTTTCTGCAACTCCAAAGTCTACCGGCTCATGGTTATTACCTGCAAAAGCAATGGAAAAAATTCGAAAAGGGAACATTAAAAACTTGAGCTAAACCTATAGATACATTGAGGTAAATGAAAGTTATAGTACTAAAATTGTGCATGTACCACGAATTGTTCGATCTGTACCACGAATTGTTCGATCTCTAACTTCGGTAATTGTTACATTCTCACTGTGTGAGGATGATCTATCTTTTTCTCCACCTTTTACACAAGCAGTTCTACACCTTCTATGAGCCGGCATTGTTTCTGGTGTAGTACTCTCAACAGTGCAGTTTAAGCACTGCCACCATCTAAATTTTGGGGCGTATAATGGAGCAAGATTATCCTCCAAAACACCATCACCAGCTTCTGAAGCAAATGGAAAACAAAGTTTCCGATCCTTTCTCCTCATTTCAGCAACATATCCACTGCATCCACAGCAGGAATTGAGTCAGACAAATATTCTCTTTGTTGTTTTCTACATCACGTTCGCATATATACACAACATCAAGAGTCTACTCACTTTTGTATGTTCATAATTTAAAAAAAAAAAGGATTATAATAATGGACTATAGCAAGCATAAATCAATTTCATTGACTATCAGTATCAATTAACCCCATACTAGTTAAGCATCATGCTATGTCCAATTAGAGATTATTCCAGATCAAATCTTGAAAGAACATAAAAGGGACAAAACTTAATGGAGGAAAAATAGGAATGCTAAATTGTACAAATCTAACTAAGCTCATAGTACATGGGAATTTCACAATAATCATGTATCCCCAATGTAAATACACTAGCAGATGCAACTATCATGTACCTACATTAATGGGATGTCATACATTGCAAGTATGCATAACAGCAGACAGAAAGCACGCATAAATTGATCGTGCAGAAGGCGTGCACTAACTAGGAAAAAATTACAAATTAACCAAAACAATCAAGGTTGAAATGAATTAAGCAAGTGGTACAAGATGTTGGAAGTCTAAATGAAATGCTCACCGTATTGAAAAATGCCCGTGTGCCGGTATCTCAATTTCTTCCACAGGAATACTGAGATCTACAGCTATTGAGTTAATCTGAACAAATGATCCTAAAGAATTTGGTGCAAAAACAGAAGAGTTGTTCCTCGTGTGATTTTCTTCAAGAACCACAATACTCTTGTCCATTTCAGAAACAAGACCTAAACCAAAAGAATGAAATAATTAATCACATATGTGCATAAATTAAGTTTTACAATCCTTATATACATTGCCTACTCTCCTAAAAGTTCAAAGATTAACTTTAGATCATGTTAAAGGAACCAAACTTTAAATCACGTTAAAGAAACTTTATATTTGAATGTCCATAGTGAATGCTATCACATCCAATCAAAGTACAGAAATTTAAAAGATACTATATATACACAATTGCAAAAATGAACATAAATGGTTACAATTTATACGATAGAGCACAAGAACCGCACGAGAACAGCACAAAGCAATTAAAAGTGACTGTACCAATTGGCGGTGCAACTCAAATATGATTGAAACCCTAGTTTAAAGTGACAACAAGGACAAAGCTGGATCACATAATATATTTTTGTACGCATGCGATACAATAAATATACAGCCAAATGCACCAAATAGACAGCGAAGGAAGACATGAAATTAAAAGAGAAGGTAAAGCAATCTTAGGGTTTCCTTTAGGTGAAAATTGTCAATAGATCTATCTCGGCAAAAAATATTTATACGCATACGGTATAATAAATATAAAGCCAAATGCACCAAACTGACAGCAAAATTAGCGCAATGTAAACCAGATTTAGGGTTTTATTAGGGTGAAAAACGCTAATAGATCTAACTTTTAACAAGGTACAAATAAAGATGTGTCGACGGCTCAAAAATTGAATCAAAACCCATTAAAAACTCAATTATAACACTGAGAATGAAAGCCACATATTAGCACCAATTCCAATGCCTTCAATTAGGGTTCATCAAATCACAAAACGTTTCTATCATTCCAATGGACAGATCCAGTTGATACAACCTCTACGGAATAAACTAAAAGTACCATAAAATGATAACAACAATCAAAAGAAATCAAACCCAGAAATGGCACAAAATAAATGGACCTTCATTCCAATGGACAGATCCAATTGGGACAACCTCTTAAGGAATAAACTAAAAGTACCATAAAATGTTAACAACAATCAAAAGAAATCAAACCCAGAAATGGTACAAAATAAATGGACCAGCAAAAATGAATGCAGACCAATCAGTTCAAGATAAATAGATATATACGAGGCAAAGATGAGCTCAAAGGCAGCTAAACCTCACCCAAATCCATGCAGGAAATAACACTCTTAAACGACAAAAGTGAAATTGAATCACCAAATAAAGAAAGAATATCAGAAAACAAACCTTTGGTTGAACAGAAAAATCAAATCCAAACCTCCCCAGACCCAGAAAATTCCCTCCACAGCTCACAGCAAAACCGGTATCATGTGCTAGAATACAAACCGGAGAATCTCTATAAAAGATTTTCTGCGACTGATTTACAACTGGTTGTGAGGAATTCGAGTGCGAAATATTATAGAACCCTAACGTTTTAGGTTTGAAAATTCAGGAGAGAGAACTAGAAATGTTTTAACAGAGAGAGAGAGAGAGTGAAAATGAAGGCAAACTGGAGGAGCGAGAGAGTGTTATATTTTTTATCTTTTCCTCAAAGAAAGGCTTTTTAGTGTGTGTACAGTGTGTATAGGAACGTACAAAAGCATTAATAGTAATTTTTTCCGGAATACACATGCAAAGGGAAATTATCACTATAGGTCACTCCATTTACATTTGTTTCAATTTGGACGCTCAGCTTACAGTTTTGTTACAGTTTTAACCATTTTCCTACAAGACTAATGCCATGTGGATAGGGGTGGCATTTTTACCCCCGAACGGTCCAATCAATACCATAACTTCACCAATCAAACGATCGATTGAATTCCAATTCCAATTAAAATTGATCCTATTCTAGATCTAAGAATCAAGAAACGAACGTTTGCGATCTGAATTTTCAAAGTTAATTACGAAATCGAATTTTGATACGATTTTTCAAAAATATTTTTAATTAATCTATCGATTAAAGTAGGATTTGTATGATTTTACATTAATTAATACATACTTAGAATAATCGATATCTTTATTTTTTAAAACAACGAAAAACAAACGTAAAAAGTGAAATAAGAAAATTTATGTAACAGTCTATTTCCGAACATATTGAAACGAAATCATTCAAACAAATTAAAAATACTTAAATTACTCATTCATCCACGTAGGACTGGCAATTAATTTTGGTCACGTGTGTCGTGTGTAGACAAAAATTGAAGGATCAAATTGACCTTCGGTGACCAATGTAAAATAAATTTGAAAGTTTACTGACCTACAGACAAGTTTGCCCACTCTTAAAATAGAAACCATATCCAATCAGAATATGCCAGCAACGCAGTTGGATTGGATTCTTATTACCACCCAAATATGCGTTACAGAAACCCTAGTCAAACGAGAGTCCGAAATCGTGACCCACACGCACTACCTTTCTAAAGGTAAATTAACATTTGACAGTGTCTTGTCAAAGTGGGCCCACGCACTAAACTGGGTTATGATTGGTGCGTGCATTCACCGGTTGAACATGCGTGTGTTTTTATTAGTGTGAAAAAGAAAACCCTAAAGTTTTTGTGGTAATAAAGAAAGTAAAGTGGAGATAACCCTAAAAAACCTAAATTCCGTTATGAACAACCGTTAAGGCGTTCGTATTAATTACTAAAGAAAAAAAGGAAAGAAATTAAATTAGGCAAAAAAAGGTGTTAGGGTGCAGGAGGTTTGCATGGCATGGAAAATGAAATTCGTTTTACCTGTAATTTATTTGGTGGTAAAGAATTTATTCTATTTTTCATTTAATTATTATAAAAATCAAGTATGATGAACGGCGTTAATAACGCGCACTAGTAACGTAAGATTTGCAGTAGAGGTATCCTATGTGGGACTTAAATTTAATTTATGAGGTATATCTGATTCGGAAGTGTATTTTTCAACCGTCATAAATGATGACAGTGATGATTGTGCAAGTAAATGGAAGCAGTGTACTCTTTATCATAAGGAACAAATATTATTCTCGATTCTATAAAGTTGCCAAGAATTAATTCGTGAAGATGAGAGCCGGTACATTTATATGTAAGGTCATAAATTCGAGAACTCTCTTGACAGCTAACTATATTTCGTTTCACACATCTTTACTTTAATATTATATCATAGAAAATTAAATATATTTATTGACACAATAACTCATCAAGATGAGAATGCGTGCTTATGTACAAATTGTCCACCAACCAACCTAAATTTTGATTTTTCTTATTCATACCCGATATCAAACAAAACATAATATTATCTCCAATCATAAGTTCTCTATAAGGATATAACATAAGACTCTTGGTTGTGGTGGGCCATCGTTTGCCAGATCCTCGAGTGTTCATCATACCACGTGCATGGTTAGTGCACTAGGTCGACCTGAGACTTGACTTTTCGAATCTAGAACTCGCACTCATCTTAGGATTTGCAAACTCTTAGTGTTTTTACGTCCAAATGAGGTGCCACACTCAAGTCATGATTCTTTTTGCACATAAAGTATTCTTGTGTTGCAAATGAGGTCGTGACACGGTTTATTCTATTGATCCAGAATTAATTTATTAATTATTTATTACGTTAATTTTTCGAATACATTTTTAATTGGGGATGATTTGAAATGTTACCATGAGTTCTTACATGTCTGAAACTATACTTTCGACCTCGCTAACATCTTCAAGGGGACAAATTAACTAATAGACAACAAATTCAAGGTGGGTATTAATCTGCAACTTTGTAACATAAAAGATGTTGTCTGTGTAAAATTGTACTGAATGATGACCATGACAATATTGGTCAAATAAAATGAAGTACGAATTTGTTTTTCCTGTATTTTGTCTTTTCATAAGGAATAAATATGTGTTTTCTATTTTATAAAGTAATTGTAGCGAATACATAATGATGTCTTGACTTAGCTAGGGTCACTATAACTTGTTCGATGCATAAAAGAGGCTCTTCAAGATCCAAATACAACAAGGTCGTGAATTGAGGTACCTTCTGAACAATTAAATATATATGGACTCGAAAGTGGTGATGACGACGAGACAGGATTGGGATGACCCACTCAGTTCCCCACCCCCAACAAGAACTTTTGTGCTTCTTCCACTAAAATAATGGTTACCATTTCAAATTTGTCTTCTTCAATTCACATATCATTCTTGAAATCTTCATTTACCACATGCAAATAGGCATAAAATAAGTTCCATAAAAGTTGATTATTGTGTTTGTCAATTGCGTTGAAGACATAAATTTACTTCCATTGGCAATTTTTTTTTCCATGGCATTGTGCTTTCCAAAACGAAGCTTCACAAGATAGAAGCAGATACTTAAAATAAATGGAAAAGGGGCTCAGGGCAAAGATTATTCAATTTTGTTATAATATATATATATTTTTTTCATTACACAAATCGTGGCATGTTTGGAGCAAGAATTGTGTTCCATGTCGTGCCTCGACACAAAACTTCCAACTCCGTAACTCGATTAACAGGGGAAACCTGCCAGAGTTCTAAGCAAGGCCCACCGGGATCAGGATATGCTATTTTTTAGGTCATCGTTACTCAAATAATAATGCTACTTTCTCACAAAGTAGGTGACATAATAGGTATTATTTTTGAGCCATCGTTACTCAAAAGGTATTACTTTTACTTTTATGTTGCAATGTAGAGAACATTATTATTCTATTTGGGTAGGCAACAATGACTGGGTACACGACGACAAATGGATCCATTCAAATTAAATAGATTTTGGTAATGATTCTGAATTTAAAAATGCGACCTACTATTAGAAATTGGGTGGAGCAGAGATAAAATATTTCAATTTGCTGCCCATTTTAATTATTAAGAGAATTTTAATTTTCACCAATCTTTGCTACCGTCGCAACCACCACTGCTCCCACAATCCACAAGCCATCAGCCCATCACCACCTCCCCTAAAGATTTGTCAAACTCCCATATGTGAGGGGAAAAGAAAGGGGGTTCTCATTTATTCTTCTTCTATAGCTTTTCTGATATCTTCTTACAAATTCGCATTTTTTTTCAAAATGGATTCTCAATTCAATCCTCAAATATTTCTGGGTTTGTCTCGAAATCTTGATCTTTTCCTATCTTTATGCTAGCTCTCCAGAGCCCACTTAGCGGAGGAAGACGGTGGTGACACGGTTGGCTTCTTGGTGGTGATGAGAGGTGTTTTGGCAAGCTTAGCCGCATGCAAGGCGGAGGTGGGATAACAAATGGAAGTAGTGGGGGTTAACCGACAATGTGGAATGGTGGTGGGATTGAAATACGAGGGAGAGAGATTGGGATTGAAGGATGATTTGGAGGATAAAGAAGCAGTATTTGATAGATCAATTGTTGTTAATTTCTTGATTTAATAGCTTCTAATGCTGATTCTCTTTGCTTTCTCTCTCACCTAACTCTTGCTCTTCGAGAAATGTAGAGTGAAAGACACTGTGTGATTAATATATGAAATTTATATTATATGTTCTTGTTTGGTAAAAATCAAAATTTAGATTTTAATTTAAATTAAGATCGATAATTAATTTTAATCACACATTTCATAGAATTCACAAATTTTTAACCACGCATTTCATAATTTTTTATCAAAATCTATTAAAAATCTGATTTCAATCCTTACCATCTATAAATTATTATGCCCGTCGCAAAGGGATTCTCACATTGATCGACTAGCATCGATGATCAATTCATATTGTGATACCAATATCTTAATAGCATTACATTATTACTACTAGTATGTACATTAATTAGTGTGAGTACATATGCCATGTTATTTACATAATCATTTTATTAGCAACATCATGTTACTTGCTTCATACTTGTAAGTTTGATCTTATTATTATTTTACTTTATCTTCACGAGTATTTGGAGAGATCAAATGGGCCCCAATTCATTTGTATATATTTCAAGTTGGTTTAATCCATATTAGAGAAAAGATGTTATTGAGACTTTGGTAAATCATAACGTGATAGCTATTTCCAAGTCTATACGTAAAGTCTGGTCTCTTCGAGATAGTTTGTAAAGCCCTCGCTCATTAGAGCGGCTCATATTTCAGAGGCTATCTATAAGCCTTCATATCTTGAAAACTATTTATAAGTATTTATCTGCTCACGATAACTTATATTTTCAAAGCAATTCATAAGGCATCGCCTAATTGACAACTTATATTTCAAAGTTTGTCCAACACATAAATTTATAACTCGGACTTAGGGAAAACTAATGTCACATTTATAAATTACATGGCATCCACGTGGCAAGGGGGATCCACATTGATTGTCTTGACAACGATGATCAATTGGATCGGGCCAACCAAATCAAGTAGCATCATCTTGAGCTTGGGCCCATTCTACTAAATCTATCTTGACCTAATTTATTCCCTAAATAAGATGATTCCATTTATACTTGAGGTAATGTTCTTCTTGTAAAGTCCCGATTTTATATTTTTAAGTTAGTTGGTATGACCATAGTTATTAAACCCGGACCGGACCGGCCGGTTCGATCCGAAAACCGTCGAACCAGACCATGGTCCGGTCCGAGCTACCCTATTTTTTCACTATGCAGTCAGCCCACTAAAAACCCAGCTGAATCGTCGGGTTTCCAGAAAACCGTTGGCCCAAAATCCATAGAACCCACCCGGTTCATGTACCATGGGTAAAAACCCACAACCTTAAAAATGGAAAAATCTTGGAAAATCAGAGCTAGAGAAAGATGAAGTTACTGGAGGTTGGACATGGTGGAAAGCTGCAGCGAACAAGCTTATTCTTTAATCACGAATAGGGTTTCAAGGACCCTACCTGAGTGCAAAAACTACAAAATCAATACATTTTTTCTTTCTGGGATTTGATAATTTTTGGGGGGGTCTTGGAATAGACACCTGATAAGAGCAGATGAATGGGCTACGAGAGAGAAAAGGCTGAATAAAATGTTGGGATTTGGTAATTTTGTGGTGGTCTTGGAATAGACACCTAATAAGAGCAGTTGATAATGGCCTACGAGAGAGAAAAAGCCAAAGAAAATGACGTGCCTAATTTACTCTATTTGCCCTTGTCATTATAAAGAAGAATAATGCTATAAAGAAATGATTATGGGGTTAATTGTGATTAGACGAGGTTAAGCGAAGGTTGAATTGAGATTTTAAGGACAAAAAGTTGAGATTTTAGTAGAATCTGACTTAAAATGTTTCACTATCAAGGTCTCAATTGATCTTTTAGTCACCTAAATTACGTAAGATTAATTTAGTTAGTATTAGAAAATATCAAAATTTTATTATTTAATAATATATTTAACAAGAATTGACCAGTCGGTCCAACCACCGGGTCACCGGTCGAACCATTAACCCACTAACCCGCTACATTGTCCGAGTCAGTGTCCGGACCGGGTCTGACAACTATGGGTATGACCGTCTAAGAAACGAATTCTGGGGGCTCGACCCATTTAAGGTAATGAAAGTCCAAGATATAAATTATTTAAAAACCCAAAGATTTAAAATATTAAATTTAAATAAATTTGAATACAAAGATTTAATGAATAATTGCGTTGCCACAATGGTCATTTGCATGATATTTCATATAGGCAATCCAAGTTTGAATCGTTCATATGTTTTTATAAAATAAAAAATAAAATTGGAGTTAAAAACTCTTCTTTTTCCATATTAAAGTACGATTATATCAAGTTAATTGGAAGGAATAATTTCTTGTTAATGAACATCATAGAAAGATGTTACAAGTCACGTAAACAATTCATTTTCATTCATTTTTCACCATGTAGATATTTTTTTTGTATAAATTTTTTCTTATAAGAATTTTTCTTAAACTTTAAACTCTTCAAATTCCCACTTAAAGGTTCAATTTAACAAGATTTATGATAACACAAATCTCCAATTTAGTTTTTCACTAAAAATGAGGGTTACAAAAAGAGGAAGGTCATTTTTTTACCACACCTCTCCTCGAAGTCGAATTTTACTTCTATTCCTCTCGAAATTTGTGTTAATTTTAGATTATTTACAAGAAGTGTTACAACAAGTTTGATAATTCAAGACAGAAGATTTTTCATTTCATATCAAGAATCAAGGTAGCCGGTACTAATTATTTACCATTTTTTATGATATAAAGGGTGCACCAAGTAGTATAAGTTTTATTGAACTTAAAGATCACACCTTCGATCACACCTTCTATGTTGACCATTTTCAGATTAAAAGATGATTGAAGAAAATCCGGAAGGAGAAAGGCACTTCATTTGTATTGTTAGTCACATTTGAAGAATTTCTAATTCTTACTAGTTATGATTAATTTGTAGAATATGTTAGTCTTTATTTATTTTTTATTGGGATGTCAATTTGACTCGTCATCTCGGATGACCTGTGACTCGGCTTGAGCCTTTGGACATCTGACCAAGCTCAAGCCGACCCATGTGGCTCGACGAGTTCACATGTCGGCCCGTGAACAATTACATGCATTCTTGTATAAATTTTTAAAATTTTTTTAATTTGTTTTTTTTTTTTTCACATTTTAGGACTTAAAAAAATCAAGTAGTCTCGGTTTGGTTCGAGGGGTGAGACATTTTTTACTCGAGTCGACTCAACTCGACTTATTTACATCCCTACCTTTTATGGACATCCCAGCTTTTTTCTTAATGTGAACATTGAAATTTTAATTAATTTAAGTATGCATTTAATTAAATTGCTAAATAAGTTGAGACAAAACTTTAGGCATGTAAAATAATTAAATTCCAGCTTTCTAACCGAACATTATCGCGCACACCGAACATAATTCTTTGATTTTTTGGACAATACTACTGGGGTTTGAAAGCCCTATGAGTCATCTGTTCGTTAACTTTGGAATCAAGTCAATTGAAGGTCAGTAGAATAAGTTATGTCATTTTTCGTGTGATATGTTCAATGTATTTGAGAACAAGTTTTTGCAAATGTTTGAGCATCCATTTGAGTACCTAAATAATGTTAGAAAATTCTGAAATTTCACTATGTTTTACTTGAATGAGTTTAGAAAATACTATAAAAATTCCATAAAATTCTAAACCCGATAAATGGTCCAATTACGTTTGATCGTTGGGTAGTGCATTGAAGGATTGAATTCCATTAATGTAAGATAACCTTAATTTTCATCTTCCATTTTAGTTTCGTTTAATTCAACAAACCAAAGTTAGCTAATTTAAATGATTTGTTTCCTTCAGTTGTGGAACTTATAAATCTAAAACATTTACAATTAGGGCGTGTTCGATAGAGATTAAAATTGAAAAACTAACCGTTATTGTTGTTTTTTATTAAACGAGTGAGATCTAATACATTTTCAATTTTAATTGACTTTTAAGCTATACCGAATATGCCCTTAATATACTATTCGGTGATATTTTTGTACATTTTCTAATGGGAAAAAATCACAACTTAGGCTTTATCTATCCCAAAATCAAAAATCAGGTCTCAAG
>CAIGRF010001172.1:35729-47923 GCA_903798235.1 Fraxinus ornus | reverse complement strand
TATACAACTAGCCCTAAAATCAATGATCCACGGGAATCTCGGTTTCACTGTAAAGTGGATGTACACACAAATCTATATAATATGTATACGTATATATGTACGTATGTGCAAATTTTTTTCTTCCCATTTTGCACCATTAATTTGAAGAAGAAGCAGAATTTGATTACAGAGAGAGGGCGGTATCGAGCATGGGGTCGGAGAATCATTATCAGATGAATGTGGTGAAAGGGGAGTTCGGATACGTACTCGAAGATGTCCCTCATTTCACCGATTACATCCCCGATCTTCCTGTATATTTTCATCTCTGTCAAATGTCATGCGTATATAATGTGTATTTATGCGTGCGTGTGTTTTTGGTATTCTGTATTCGCACTTCTGATATTGGAATACACTCGTTTGATTCATTTGAAGTTTGGCGCACTTTATTTTTGAGATTTTGTTTGGTGATTTTGGTTTTGCCACTCATTTCATGCGATTCCGAAATTAATTTTTGGAATCTTGTGGAATGATATGCGAGAATGCTAGGAGTGATTTCCGGTGAGATCATTGCTTGATTTCTAGCTTTTCCGTGAATTGTTTATTGTTTAAGGAGCTGTCATTGCAAGGTTAGATTTAAATCAGGGTGTACAAGAATTTATTTATCATTTTTTCGTTTATACATATTAATAAAACGGTAATTATACATGCCAAGTAAAGAACATGGAGACGAGTTGGAATCTTTGTTGATTATAAGTTTATCTTACTGAGTATACTTTCTAGTTAATCTATATCATTAAGTAGTTAAAAGAGTTTTTTGAAGAACATTGGTTCATGCGACATTCTAATTAGAATGTTGATGGGTAAGATAGGATATTGTTATTACTCTTGTGGTAGAGAAGGAAAATCTGCCTTATTCATCCATTTGCTTTGTTTGATTGATACCTTGAATGGTAAACTGAACTTAATTGTTGTAGTAACAGTTTATGATTGAATAGTTAAAACGCTCGTACTGTTGTGGGGATGATTTTATGCATTGTATTTCAACTCTTTCAGCCCTTTGCATATCAAAACTTTTTTGGTCAGATACATATATTTCATTGTTATTAAATGAAAAATCACGTCCATTGAGCAAATGAATGTTTCGTCAGCATGTTTCAAAAGGTCCTCAACTTATCTTCACTTAACCAAATATTAGATCTTAGAAGTGCCAGAATAACTGTATAACAAAGTTAACTGAAACAGCAATTTCTTGTTATTTCAATTCTGTCATTGATTGGTCAAAAGATCATCTTGAGTAAATGCTGAAGTTGAAGGGATGATGTATTCCATATCCCGAATAAGCTCTAGTTGAACTCTGTTTTTTGTGGTTTGTGATCTAAATGAATTGATAGTTCTATTATTTGTTCGAGTTTATCTGTTCATAGTGGTGCTTGGTTTACTGGCAGACTTATCCTAATCCACTACGATCCAATCCTGCATATTCAGTTGTTAAGTAAGTTGAACGTGTCTCTATCTCATTCTAATATTGGAGCTGTTTTCATATTAGCCTCCTCTTATTACTTTTGGAATCTTAATGACTATAAATAAATGAGTTGATGTATCTTATAATTACAGGCAGTACTTCGTTGACATGGATGACACTGTCCCCCAAAAGGTGAATTCTACTCTTCAACTTGTTCTGTTCAGCCAGGATTGTTAGTCATAAGATTTCCTTTATTATCTTGTTCTTTCTTAGTTTGGGGAATGCCTTATCTCTCCTGATAATACACTTTGATATATGCATTCATGTATGTCTTGATTGGGAGCCCCGAAAGTGCTTATGCAATGATAAGGTTACACAAGTGTAGAAGTGCATACATGGGCAGATATGGAGGGAGGCTGCACTGGGCTGAACCCATATCCTATTTTGCTTTGTAACTTTTTTCTTATAAAGTTATAGTTTGGCCTAAATTTAAAATTAGCCAACTATCCTCTCTCTCTAATATTTGTCGACTTCCAGCCTAATTTCTTAAATGAACCAAATTTTAAAATTACCACACTTCCAAATCTTTTGCTCAAAATAATAGAACTTCTTTCAAAATTTAATGTGGTAGGTGAAAGGCAAAGAACAACCTTATTTTTGTTGCAGTAATCCAACAAAATAAAACCCAAATAAGAGGATAGAATTGTATTAATTGATGTTTTAACTGTCATATATACACAATAATATTCAATAAAATTCGATGCCTCTTTATATGAGAGGTTTTCTCATTATATAGAACCAAAAATATAAATAAATATGGTAAAAGCAATCTATCTATATAATCGTAATCTTCGACGATCTCCGTAATCCGTAATCTTATTCAATCTTATTGACATCCCCCCTCAAATTGATGCTGATAAAAGCATCAATTTGCAATCATGAACTGGCGATAGTGACAATATTTGTGCCCACGAAGTAGAAATCCAAATTAGAGCAATCATCTACGAAAATTAGTGACAACAAGAGGCCAAAACAATAAATAGTGCAGTAACCAACAAAGAACACTCCAAAAATACTCCAGAGAACTCACACTCCCCAAGAAGAATTTCCAAAAGAAATTCACGAAGTGTGCCGACAGTTCTATCTGTCGGGAGAACTTAGTCAAACACATAATTCGGGTTCTGACAATAGCTCTAACGCCAAAACATCGGCCAAACTCCAGATTGCAGGTGGAAGAAATCCCACAAAACAGCATACACCAAAACCCAAAGATGATCATCTTCCGAGAAACCAAAAACTCTAGCTCATCACCTGAGCAACCAAAAACTCAAGACGATGAATTTTTACTTGAATTTTGCAAACCGTTCTGACCTGTTTTCTTCTTCCCCATTGTTGCTGGAAAGAAGTTAACACAGCTTGGGCGCAGCTGGTCTGGACAAAAATGGGTGAAGAAAGGCAGAAAATAGATGCAAAGTATAGCTATAGGAGAGAGGAAATTATCCCAGAACTGAACTCAAAATGAAACTGGACAGCTTCCTGCAATAACCCAGAGTAGCCTGCACTTTCCCAACTGGTGAAGGAATTCAAATTTTTTGTTACCCGAGAAGGAACAAACACAGCAGTAAGAAAATCTTGAATCTGTTTGAATAATAACTATAAACTACTTGATGAATTCGAATTTTGCAAAGGGGAAGATGCAAGAATTCGACCAACCACCAAGAGCAAAACCAAAAATCTGTTTATCTTAATTTGATTTTACCAAGTAGAGGAATGTAAAAATCAAAACAAAGAACAAGAAACAAACAATGGCAAGTATACACAATAATATTCAATAAGATTCGATGTCCTTCTATATAAGAGGTTTTCTCATTATATAGAACCAAGAATATAACTAAATATGGTAAAAACAATCTATCTATAAATTGTACAATTATAATGATAATATAATCGTAATCTTCGACGATCTCCGTAATCTTATTCAATCTCATTGATATTAACCTCTTCACATCAGAAAGCATATCCATGTCAGTAAGCTTATGAGCAAGAAAAAATATCTAATGAAACATACATATAAAATATGGTGAGGGACAAAAAAAATAAATAAACTATTGAAAATCTTAAAAGTAATTAAAATTTAATTTTTTGTATGTTACATTTATTGTAACGATCCGACCTCGCGTCGGAGCCGTTATTTTACGTACCGTCCGCTTCAGGAAAGTCTAGGCCCACCTTACCCCTCACGGCTTTCTGACGCGTCCCTCAGGATTCGAACCCAAGACCTCCATCATATGTGAAACTTAAGTTGAATCTTGGTACCAATTGGACAACCACACTGTAACTCCCCGACCCGTATGGATCGAACCGTCACCTAACTGTAGCCGTTGACTTGATGGTTGACAACCTTACTTTTAGCGGAACATTTAAGTTATGAAATTTAAATCAAAAATAATTTGTTAAAAGAAAATAATACATTCAAAAATGTCTTTATAATATTTTCCGTGCTTGCATCCACCATTGACGTCAATTTTTTTTGTAAAACTTTAAAAATGATGTTTCTGTTTTCCCTCACGGTTTTCTGACGCGTCCCCCAGGATTCGAACCCAAGACCTCCATCATATGTGAGACTTAAGTGGTACCGAGTTTTTATTTAAAAAAAAAATGTTAGCAAAGTGACGTTGCTGTTTTCTAGAAATTTCATTTCTACCTTGACTTCAAAATCTATAACTCGGTCGTTATTTGGAATTTTTCAATGAAACCAGTGGCGTTTGATAGACTCATAAGTTAGCTACTGCATAGACTTGGAATCATGTCAATCCGATGTTGGTATAATTTTAAATGTCACTTAGAGTAAACTGCACTGGGTTACCTTCTAAACTGTGTCGTTGCGAAGTCTTGAGAAATATTTTATATCTCTTGTGTTGCCGACGGAAGTTGATTTTTGAATATGTCATAGTATAAAGAGTTTTCTTCCTTATATTAAAATTTCAAGAAGTTTCGAGGTCAATATTTATGCAAACGAAATTATTTTGTCACTACCCATATGAGATAGAAAAAGAAAACAGAAACATTATTTTTAAAGTTTTACAAAAAAAAATTGACGTCAATGGTGGATGCAAGCACGGAAAATATTAAAGACATTTTTGAATGTATTATTTTCTTTTAACAAATTATTTTTTATTTAAATTTCATAACTTAAATATTCCGCTAAAAGTAAGGTTGTTAACAATCAAGCCAACGGCTACAGTTAGGTGACGGTTCGATCCATACAGGTCGGGGTGTTACAGCGTGGTTGCCCAATTGGTTCCAGGATTCAACTTAAGTCTCACATATGATGGAAGTCTTGGGTTCGAATCCTGGGGGATGCGTCAGAAAGCCGTGAGAGATAAGATGGGCCTAGGCTCTCCCGAAGTGGACAGTATGTAAGATAATGGCTCCGACGCGAGGTCGGGTCGTTACATTTATAGTTATACTTTTAAGTTAAAAAACACTTATTGACGATGAAATAGATGTTATTATCAAAATAGGTAACTTGCTCTATATTTAATTTTATCGGTAGAAATAATATTTCTTAAAAATTTATTTATTTATAAATTAACATTATTAAAATTATTGTATTGAACTAAGTCAAACATGAAAGTAAAATAAATTAAATTTCTTTGAACTCTTGATAATCTTAGTCAATTTTCCCAATTCTAGTGGAATTAAAATGTGTTGATATAGAAGACTAATGCCCATGTTAGATAATATTTTTAGAACGGCGTATTTTGATTAAAAACCTTTAATAACTGGAATGACTTGTTCTTTTTAAGCCTTGAGTCTCTTAATAGTGCAAATATGTTTTTCTTAATTTTTTGTTGGTGGGTATACATCATTTGTTCATGTTTATCATGCTTTCACACGTTTTATATTTTCTAGGGAGGTTTCAAGATTTTTTATTTGGCAAGAAAGCCTACAAAGATTTAACAAGACATCTTAAGGATTAATATGTTTACACTGATTTGAGTATCTGACTCACTTTGTCATCGTTGTCATAAGCTTAGCTTTTTAAACTATATTTGGTGTGGCATGGAGCATCTCTCATGGAGTGAGTTCACTGTTTTTTTTTTTTTTTTAACTTTCAGCCTACCTCAACCACTCAACGTCTTTTCATGGCTCCGCCCATGAGTGCATAATCACTTTTTCTCCAGTATCTAAGTTCTAATTATGTTTCTTACCTTTTAGAATGTGATATTCTTGATGATATATGCCCATGATGCATATTTTATAATTGATAATTCTAGCTAGTGAGTCAGGGGTTACAGTTCTTAAACTATACACGGGTTCCACGATATTCATGATAGCTCCATTCAGGCTTGGTGAAAATTTGAACAAACAATTTCATGGACCTTATAAGTGATTTTTAGCTGTACTCATTAGTATTACGTTATTTATTGATTTTTTTGCAGATTGTTGTTCACAAGGACACTCCAAGAGGGGTACATTTTCGACGAGCTGGACCTCGTCAAAAGGTACAAAGTTCCTTTTCCTTGAATTCTACACTTAAAGGGAATTCAACAATGTGCAATTTGGTTGAAAGGCATCAGTATTGCACAGGTATATTTTGCATCAGATGAGGTGCAAGCTTGTATTGTGACATGTGGTGGTTTGTGTCCTGGGCTAAACACAGTGATCAGGGAAATTGTACATAGCCTTGATTGCATGTATGGTGTCAACAAAGTCCTCGGAATTGATGTAAGTTGGCTGATTGTTAACTAATTGATATCTTCAGAAAATTTGATGTTATCTTTTATCACCAAAAATGAAGATTTGACATTTAGCTTCAGAAATCAAAAGTTCTTGCACCACTGACTTATTAGAGTGATATCTTTCGTTCTTTCCTTTTCGTGTTGGAATTTGTATATTGCATATTATCTAGAGTTGATAATTCTTCTATTGCTATCACTCTCTGCTTCTGAAAGTGCCGTATCTCTTCACAGCATATTTGATGCAGTTGGTCAATGTTTCTCATATTGATATGTTGTTTTTGTTGAGTTGGGATCATTAAAATGTTATGAATGTGACAGCCCTTATAAAAAAAGAGAATGGTTTTGGCTACTGCAAAATATAAAAGATAATTATCAAGTGTAGATAAAAAATGGCACTGTTATCTTTACATCCAAAATGATTACCTCATTTGGGTGGTAAGTCATGCATATGTTACTTCAATTGAAACCTCAATTTAAGTTACAGTTCTTTGATTTATCTAAATAATATAAATGTAAGGTGTCCAAATACTGTGAATTGATAAAAACTAACAATTAAACATAATGTTGGCTCCATAGCTTAATATAGTTTTTTTTAGTCGTGGAATTTGGTATAGAAAAAATCATGGTATCTGACTGAGGAGTTAGTCAGGGCTACTCTTGTATATAAGTCTAACTCAAGCATAAATTATATGTACGATTCATACCCTGGATTCATCAGTCTGTTTATTTAAATCTAGTATATCTGTCACACTTTCTTGATAATTAATGGTAAGCATAGATATTGATGTGAGGCCTTGTTGTCCCATGTTTTCTTAGTTACTGGCTGATGTAGATTTTTGCCCCTCTGTTTATTAAGCTTCTATTATTGTGTTGTGCAGTTTTTAAATTCCAACTTGAAAAGTTTTGTTATCATGTCATACTTTAATGCTGGCATCTCCTCTTAGGGAGGTTATAGGGGTTTCTATTCAAAAAATACCATTACTTTAACTCCAAAGACTGTTAATGACATACACAAACGTGGTGGGACAATCCTGGGAACATCTCGAGGTGGCCATGATACCACAAAGATTGTTGACAGCATTCAGGACCGTGGAATTAATCAGGTTTGAGTGTGGGATTTTACTCTTATATTGCAAAAATACACTGTTTTGGATGTCATTTGTTCTTTTATAGTGCTACTGTATTGGCATTTAATAAGCTTTAGGTTGGCTCTGATACAGTATCACTGTGTTCAGGTTTATATAATTGGTGGAGATGGAACTCAGAAAGGAGCTGCTGCAATCTATGAGGTATCCTTACTAATGAAATAAACCATCTGCAACTGACTTGAGGATGCATTCTGAACAAACCTTTCATCAACCCTTTTTTTTTTTTTTTTCATGAAGGGCAGTTTTATTCTGGCTTTTTGGATCTCTCTCGTCCAACCATCATATAGTTATGCCAAAGAGCTGGAATTTTTTGATATATGGAATCAATTTCAATTTTTGGAATGAAACTGTTGGAGGTTTCCAATTTTTTATCCATGATTTTCTGTGTTATAAACCATTTTGAACCTCTTGTATTAGGTAACATGATCCGCAATCAACTTTCTCAAATCCTGCTTCTAGTAGAGCAATTTTTTGACCTGTTTTGTGCAATTATTTCATTAGTTGATGTAGTTTCTAATTTAGTCCTAGCTGTTTTTGGCTGCTTTGGATAGTTCAAGACAGCAGTTTGCATGCTTTACTGCTAAATTAAATTGAGAATCTTTTCTTCCTGTTGCTATCATATGGGGAACTTGTGGGACTCTTTTCCAACAAAGATACACAGGCCTGATATGGTGATGTACATAACTGTATATGCTCGACTTCTGAGAAACATTATTATGATGAACAGCCATATTAATAATCTCTTTCATTGTACAGGAAATCAGAAAGCGTGGTCTAAAGGTTGTCATTGCTGGTATCCCCAAGACAATTGACAATGACATTCCGGTACCAGTCATCCTTCGCATATTTGATGGTCTTGTTCTTTGCACACATTCTTGTGATAATTATAGTAATTCTTCTTGGTGGTTGATCTAGTAGTTGACTTGAAGGGAAAGAATAGCCATTAGCTCTTCACATTGATCGTTCCACAGATCATAATTTAGTGTCAATAAGAGTAATTTCTTTGATATGAATACTGTATTTTACAGATGAGTACTGTCCAACAAAATTGGCATGTCAGTTATACAAACTTATATGTAATAATTTCATCTTCTAGCATACCTCGTGGTTGTTGCAGACCTTCATACTAACAACTGTCTTGCGGAATTATTTTCCTTTTATTAGTATTTGGGAGTTCTTACTACCTTTAATTTTATGCTGCTTTCTACAAATGAAATTATTTTCCCTTCACTTTCTGAAGAGCCTCAGTTTTGCACTGGCTTGTGTTATCAGGTTATTGACAAGTCATTTGGTTTTGATACTGCTGTAGAGGAGGCTCAACGTGCCATCAATGCTGCACATGTTGAAGCTGAGAGTGCGGAGAATGGCATTGGTGTGGTGAAGCTAATGGGTCGCTATAGTGGTAATATATATTTACTTGCACTGCAATACACTAGGCAGTAATCTGCAGAACACTATTATATTAGAGACTTGCTTTTCAAGTGTTGTTTGGAGTGGTCATAGCATTTCTGCATCAATTCCAGCGATATAGCATCTGAAAAACTTATCCCATCCTTCTTGTTTATAGAAAATGGGTTTAGCTAGCAATATTCACATGGTAAAACCAAAGAAACTTGTGCAGACCTGGATAAGTATGGATTGCCCCTCATTTTGGCTCGATAATTAGTTGTGTGATTGTCAATATGTTCCTCCAACCTTCTTGGAATTATTGGTGCAGGATTTATTGCAATGTATGCTACTCTGGCTAGCCGAGATGTTGACTGCTGTTTGATTCCGGAATCCCCCTTCTATCTTGAAGGAGAAGGTGGACTTTTTGAATACATTGAGAGATGTCTCAAAGAAAATGGGCACATGGTCATTGTGATAGCCGAAGGAGCGGGACAGGAGCTTCTTGCAGCCAAAAATGAAGAGGATGCTTCAGGAAACAGGCTACTTCAAGACGTTGGTTTGTGGATTTCTCAAAAAATCAAGGTACAGATCATGATATGGATAGAATTTCATGGCTGTTTGTAACATGTTCTCTTGGGGAAGATTTAAAAAACATGGAAAAGGTTACCAGAAAACATTTTAAAAACATGGGATTAAAAATGGCGTACAAAACAGGCCTTTCTGAGTTGTTTTTGAAAAGAATAGCATGCTCATTTCTGTATGCATGAAATGGATATAGGCATCAACATGTTTTGAGTCCCACGAGTCATCTTGCTTTTCACTTTTTTCTGTTTTCTCATGTTCGAAACAATGACCCACTTTTGTCTAAAATGAGATTTGTTCTTTGTGGATTGCTTCTCGTCCAGATCAAAGTTACAAAACTGTGAATTTATTGAAAGGAGCATCGTGTTGACAGATTTGTTTGTTAATTAATTTTTACAGGATCATTTTGCCAACAAACTTAAAATGCTCCTTACACTAAAATATATAGGTCAGTATCCACATACTCGCATTATTTTATCCATGAAGTAAAAATGGTGCTGACCAAATTGTTTGGCAGATCCAACTTATATGATTCGTGCTATTCCAAGTAATGCATCTGACAATGTATACTGCACTCTGCTTGCTCAAAGTGCTGTTCATGGAGCAATGGCAGGGTACACGGGTTTCACTACCGGGCTTGTCAATGGCCGGCATACATTTATTCCTTTTAATGTAAGTTTTATTTGTAATATAAGTAGAATCTAGATCATGAGGTTTCATTCTCTTTGGCGACTTAGGTTCCTTTCTAGGGAAAATCTATATTTGTATGATATTAATTCCTTCCCAGTTGGATACTACTGGGCTTTTCGTGCCAGATATTTTAGTACACAAGGTAAGTCGTGATATCTGAAATAAAAATATGGAAAATTTGTGAAGAATTCTATGCTGTGTAACTTTGTATCCATTGTTTAAGCACAGGATATCTATTTGGATCCACTTTCTGATGCTCTGAACTTTTTATATGCAGCGAATTACTGAAAGGCAAAACAAGGTTGTCACAACTGACAGGATGTGGGCAAGGCTTCTTTCTTCGACTAATCAACCAAGCTTCATCGGCCCTGAAGAAGCTGCTGAGATTGGAAAACAGAAAAAACCTGCAACCCAGTTACTGGATGATGGGGATGATTGCACTGACGAGAGGGCAGGTAATAAGGACACCAGCATGACATAAAATAAAAGCACTTAATTTCAGATATCTACCATAATTTTGGATTAACCCGGTTATGTAGGAACATCTTTCAAGGTTACCAGTCTGATAGGATGCCTCAGCTGCGGGCAATGACTTTAATTTCAAGTTTTTTGAATGAGTTATGTGCAACCTAAAAATGTTTAATTTGTACGTTTTTTTTTTTTTTGACAGTGATTGATTATATTATCTTTAGATTAATACAGTAAAGTCTTTGTTTCGGTATTTGAATTCATATATGATTAGTATATAGACCTCTTAGCCCGTTCAGTTTTGCTACACTTACATTTTGGTTTATATCCCATGATGTGGCAAATAGTTTTGCCATTGATTTGAACAACATTTAAAACAATCAACATCCTTGATTTTTACATATTATGGAATGTCAACCAGGATGTCCAAATGAAATGTACAAGTAGTTTAATTCCAGCCCTAGTTAGCCTAACCCAATACATGACATTTAGTAATTTTTTTTGTATTTTATTCTTATTTCTTGTTATGCAGATTTGATAGGGTTGAGAGGAATTATTATTTACGTTTTCCTTTCAACATTCTTTATCCATGCAATAAATAGATGTGATGGGAATATTAATGGAGAGGGTAAAACCATTCGTACACGGGGTTTACACCCTTGTTTACACTCCCCTCACATGAGATGAGGGCCCGCGATGAATAAAATAATTGTGTTCCCCCCATTGTGAGGGTGGCAGGTGGGGCCGGGTAAAAGAGGGTGTAAACCCCGTGTACGAATCTCAAGGTCCGGATGGAGATTATTTAGCCCCGGTGTAGTTAAAAATTAGATTTTTAGTAAATTTTGATAAAAAATTCATGAAATATATGAATGAAAACTTGTAGGTCCCATAAAATATAAGATTAAAATAATTATTGATTTTGACCTAAATTTTACTCCACACCGAGCAAGGGCTCAATTTAGTTTTCAAATTTTTTTTTTTTTTCAATTTGGATACTTATTTTAGAAAATGTAATTAGGGTTTGATTTAATAAATTTTATTTAAAATTTCGTATAAAGGGTGCCTTGCATTTTATCTCGAAGTTCGGGTTTACAAGGAGGATTGTGTTATATGTACATTGCCACTTAAAGATTGGCTTACATACACATGATATGGTAAGATATGATTAGATAAAAAATTATTCAATAAAAAAAAAAAAAAATCATTCTTCACTCTTCTTAACACTTTATCTACATGTAAAATTATATATAAATATTTATGTATAAGTAAAATTATTGTAAAGAATTATGGGATCTCAATAGAACAATGGTGACGCGATATGGAAAAATGGCATTGACATAAAAACCCACTCATTGTAAATAGATTGTCAAATAAAATAATTTTAAAAATAAATAAAAGAAAAGGATGGTGTTTTTTTTAATCGAACTAAGCTTTAATTCAATAAGATCACCCAAAACAGCAGGTGGCAGTGCGATAAAATTTGGTAGGGGTGGACGAAAGTCCCGAATCGAACCGGACCGAACCCGAACTGAACCGAACTGAACGATTCTTCATAAGTTAAATACCTAAACGGGTACTTGAATCAAGAACCGATTGGTTTGGGTCGGGTCTAAACCAAGAATCGAAAAATCGAATAAGAACCAAAACTAAATAATTTTTTTTATTGAATTAATTAAATTATTTTATTTTTCTAAATAAATTAACAAATTAATTAAATAACGTGGTAATTAC
>CAIGRF010001159.1:0-17979 GCA_903798235.1 Fraxinus ornus | reverse complement strand
TATCCGTCTGCCTTCAATTTTGTTGTTAGCGAATGAAAGCATTATATGATTTACTTGTGCTTTCGAAAATACTTTCAAAATTAATAAACTCAGACTCTTCATTACCAGTTTGCAGAGAATTCATCAGGACAATAAATATACCACTAATCTGAAGAAAAAAAATAGAAAATATTTTATTAGTCAAAGAACTAACCAATAATAATAATAATATCATCTGTAGCACAATGTGAAATATAATTGATGGATGAAAGTCATAAAACTCTAGTATAAAATTTATAAAATGCATAAATTTAAAGTCAAATAACATAATTGTAAAATCCAATGCAATAGTAATAAACATTAAAGTCGCCGCGTTAAATATTGATGAAATGAAATCTGAAGAAAATTACGAACTTTTTTTTTATATACTATTGAACATTATCAAAGGAAGATAAAATTTCAAGGAGAGAAGAAATTATTACCTTTTGACCGAAGCAAAACTAAGATGAGAAAATTCCGAAGATGAATAGCAGTCATACCTTGCACAATGTTAATGAATGAAAATCAGATTGAAGTAAAAATGAAAAAAAAAAGGAACTATTCACAAACCAGTTGGAAAGAGGTTAAGTGTGGAAACTACCGTGATAAAAATGAATAATGAATCAAGGATTTTAAGAGAATGAGAGGGATGTAGAATCTTTCTTTTAATAGGAGTGGAGGAAAAAAAAATCATCGCGCTGCGCGGACACGGTATCCACGCAGCGTGGAAACTAGTGTGCGGACACCAGGGGCAGATGCGTGGTGTCCGTGGACACCAGGTATCTGGTGTCCGTACACTATGCTTGGTATCTGCAATGACTGGACACCTGTCCCCACTGTACGGTCTTGTCCACACAGAGCAGACACAGTGTCATTTGAGCTGTGAAGGTTTTTTTTTTACCCAATAACATTTTCATTAAATTATCAACTAACATGCATTTGACATAAAACTTTCCTTCTCTCTTCTTGGTTATGATAATGAAATAATGATCTAATCTAGATAATTAATTTAACTAATATGCATTAAAGTTTGAATTTTTATTGTTAACATTATTTGAAGATGGAGAAGCAACAGTACCAGAAACAATTATATATATTGTATAAATATATATATAAAGATGGAAAAGCAGCATTAGTAGAACAATTCTGGGAATGTTGTTGCAACAAACTTAACTTGTATAAGAACTTTTAAATAAATAAAAATACAAAAATTAAGAAATAACCAACAGTGGAAGAATAAACGTTGAGGAGAAAATTCAGATTTAAACTCTTTGTGCTGCGTGGAGAGATCGAACGAATCCTCTGGGTTTCTTTGGTGTTTTTTGTACAGTGAACACGACAAAATGGCGTCGGAGACGACGAACGACGAACAATTGAGGAGTGTGACAGCATGAAATTGATTTTCACGATTTGTCGAGAGAGTTTACTACTTTTGCTGCACCGGAGTGAAATAAATTTTGGTTCCTCTCTTATTTGTTTGCTTTTCCAATACAAAAGATACATGGAGAAAGTGTTTATAAAATATCAACTGCAATACCTCTTGTTTGTTTGCTTCTCCAATACAAAAGATACAACGAGAAGATATTTATAGAATATCAACAGCAATACCAATTAGTCAACAAAGATGGCTACATAGGAAGTAACTATAGCAAAACCAGATGGAAAGATGATAAATGTGAAAACTCGTGTGACATAAATGAACAGTGATCAAAATGATTCGCTCTTTTAAGAGAAGGAGGAAAATCCATTTAAATTGTATTAAATTTTTAAGAAGTTAAAAATGTTGGGGTTTGATATGCTTAGTCAACAATATTAGAGGGTCCACGGACCAAGCCTTTCCTCAGGTTTGGAAAACCATATGGGCCTAGCTTGAACCATATTTTAGTTCAATGGGATCAAACTTATGACATGCATAAATTGAGTCTAGTTGTAAATGAATTGGTATAGTATAATCCAACTCACCCATTTTGCCATCTCTATTATATTGAGTACTGCACAAAGGGTCCCAAAACTTTCAAACACGTGAAGTTTGATCCCAAACCTTTAAATCAATGTGCAGTGTGAGGTCCTTCGAATATTTTTCATCCATCCAATTGACCCATAAATCATCTATTGACCAAAACTTGATCAATTTGAAGAAGGACAAAAATGTCCTTTCATGTTATATATCACTTAAAGTGATTAAAAAAAGAATAATGAAAAAATAAAAATAAAAAAAATGAATAAAAAAAAAATAAGGGATAATTGCAGCAAAAGCCTCAAACTTTTGAAAAACTAGCAGACTTTTCTCAAACCTTTAATTTTGTTGCAGCCGTCACCTCTAACCATTTTGATTTTTTGGGTCAATGACGACATCTTTGACGGAAACCATCCAAAATGGCCTCACCTAAAACGTTTGAAAATGTTAGGGGTGACAGCTGCAACAAATCAAAGGTTTGTGGAAAGTCTGCCAGTGTTTCAAAGATTTGGGTCTTTTGCTGCATTTATCCCTAAAAATAATACTTTTCTTTCCCCGAAACTTACTTCCTCATCCCAACCTAATCTAATCCTCACCCATCACCTCACCCCCACCTAATCTTTCCCCACTAAAACCACCATCATTACCAGGGGCGAATTCAGGATTTTAAGTCAGCACGGGCTGGCGGGAAAGGCCGTTGATCGTCGGTAGCAATAAAATATTAAGAGCCCATTTGATGCCTATTTTTTGCAAAAAAAAAAATGCATTTTAGAATATTGATTTGATGAAGATTATGTGTTTAAAAATAATGAGAAGTTTTGAATTTGCGTATAATATTATTTTATTGAAGAGTGTGGTTGAAAAATAAAGAGAAAATGTATTTTGAAAAAAAAAGGAATCAAAACCTAAAATTTAAATATAACAATTATTTTATTTAAACTAAATATATATAATTTTGTTATATGAGTTAACAATATTCACCAAATGACATTGTAGCCAAGTTATAATTCAAAGAAAAAACGAGTTCGATTTTTTACAATTGCATTAACACCACTAAAACTTAACATATATTATTCTGTTTAGTTTTAGTATCAAACTCATCAATTGCCATAATGGTAAATCTGTCAATAATCCTAAGAAAGGTCTCAGGTTTTGGGAGCAATTTAAATTGGATTAAAATCAATTTCTTTACCTTTGGTCTTTGAAAGTGGGTCCCGCAGCTTTTTTTGACTTCCAAATCTTGAAATTATTATCTAAAATTTCATTTCCAAATATATCCATTCAGAATAGCCAAACATAATGATCGATTGATATGTCTATAAGTAATTTAATGTAAAAATAGGGGTCATATAGTCTTTTTCCACTAGACTTCAATTTGAAGATGATAATTTATTATTGGTGAAGTAAAAAAAAAGGGCAGAAGCAGTATCATTTTCCTTCGGCAACAGTCGAATAATAGATTGGTTGGAAGGAGATTCGAATCCAAGACTTATAAAAGGAAAATGCTAGCTCTAACCAAATGAGCTATGAGAGATGTTTGAAAATAAAATGAATTATCAGCTATATATTCTAAATATTTGTCTATAGTCAAAAAAAAAAAATTGTTCCCGGTAGATCCAGCACGGGCGGCCGCTGGGGCTGGCCGAGTGCTGGATCCGCCCCTGATCATCACCACCTCTATCGTCTCTATAGTAGCCATCACCACCACTACGCAACTCCAATCCTGCAACTGCCACAACTAACCCTTTCCAAAGTGCCACCACTTGCGGAAACAATCACCCGTATTAAATGAGAGAGAAATCCCCTTAATTTTCACGAAATGAGGGGTATTTCTCTTCGATGGTGGTGGTTATGGAAAGGGGATGAGTGGTGGTGGTTACAAGTGTGTGGTAAGTGATGGTTATGGTGGTGGCCACGACAACAATTGCAATTTGGGTGGAGTTAGAGTATGGATGTCAACGAGTCAAGGCGCAAATCGAAACTTTTAATTCGGGCTTGACTCGAGTAAAAATTGTTCGAGCTTATTTTTGCCCAAGTCGAGCAAAAGCTCAGCCAAAAAATTTAAGTTCGGCCCGAACTTTCGGTTGGGGCCTTAGCAAGTTGAGCCGAGCCAGTTGGGCTAGCTCGATTTTTTTTTTAAAAAAAATTTGTGACAAATCTAAATATTTTTTAAAGAATTTAAAATTTGTGCAATTTATACGTAGTATAAATAATAACTCATATAAAAAAATTACAGTTAAAAATAAAAGAAAAAAATAAAAAAAGAAGTGGGACTGCTGCATGTAAGCTCTTTTTTTTTTTTTTTTTTAAAGTCTGTAAATTTTTTATTTTTATTTTTTAGGCTCAAAGATTGGCTCGGGCTCGAGTCGACACCCCAAAATGGGGCTTGACCTGAGCCTCGGCTCGATCCCATCAAGCCGCGAGCCGGTCACATTTGGATTTTTTCCTGGCCGAGTCACTAGCCGCCGGAGCCTGTGAGCCATATTGACATCCCTATATTAGAGGGTGGTAGTATAAGGTAGGGCTGGTGAAGAAGATATATATATTTTTTTTATTTATCATTGTTTCATTATTTTGTTATTTTAAAATTTGTCCTCTCTTTTTTTAATCATTTTATATGAGATTACATTTTTTTTCCATCTTTAAATTGCTCATGGGGCGACTTATGGGTCAATTAATGATTTTTCGCACGAAAACTGTCAAGTTGCATATTAATTTGAATATGTAGAACTTCGGCAGCAAAAATGAAAGGTTTGAGACTTTGATGCTATTTACCTTTCTATTTTTATGTCTTTTGTTGACTTCAAGACGTTTTGGGATAAATGGATAGCAATTTATGGAAATTTAGGGTTTATTTAGTGGCAATTAATTTTATGAAAAATTGCAGTCACGGTACCAAACCTTTCACTTTTTTTGCAGACTTTGCCCAAACCATTCATTTGTGCCACCCACGGTACTAAACATTTAAACAATTTGCACCCGAAGTCCAAATTGACAGAAACAGTTAGTTTGACCGTTGTTGACCAATAATTAAATGTCTAACCAATTTTTAAAGGATAAATATGTAATTTTACATTTTTCATATATAAAAAAAAAAAGAATTAAATTAAAAAAAACCCCAAAAATATTGTTTATCTTCTTCTCCCCTCCCACTTCCCCACCAACACCCAAGGAATTAATTTCTCTGTACAGCTACAGTCGCATTAATAAAGTATTTTTTGGTTCCCGATTCCCGCATCGCATTTTGGCTAGCAGTAGTAGTGGGGTAGAGGTCGTGAGTACGAAGAGAAGAAATCGGTAGAATAGAGAAGATAGTGGTGTGGACAGCAAGAAAAGCTTCAAGAGGGGTGCAGTTTATACTATAGAAACCGGTGGGCAATTGGGTGCCCTGAAAAATGGGCTTGCGAGCGTTTGATCTCTGTATCAGAATTGAGACCCATTAGGACACAGGGATTTGGGTAAAGGAGTGATGAAATGGATATGCCAGGGAATGAAATCAATGGCTTTGGATTTTGCCATGGCGGAGTTGCAGGGGGGATTTTTGGAGCTTAAACAGGGAATGGGGCCGGGTTTGACATTCGTGATTCTGCGTGACATTCAGGCTGTAGCCGCTAGTGAAGTCGCTGCAGCTAAGGTGGCGATGGATGCTTTTGGGTGTGTGAGATGGGGGTAGAAGAAGATTATTGAGGTGTTAATAGGTGTTAGAGGTGTCCAGACGGACGGACCGGTCAGACCCGTGAAAATCCGTCCGGATCGATCCGGGACCGCGGTCGACTTGTCAATAATCCTAAGAAGATTCATGGATCAAGGAGATGTGACCCGCGGGCTTCGCGGGTTGCACCTTCACAGGCCGCGGTTAACCGCGGCCCGTGAAAATAAAATAAAATAAATAAATATTACAGTTAAGTAGGTGTTAAAATAGTTGAGATGTACTTAAACTATAAATAAATTATAGTAAAAGTAGATATCAATCTAGTTGAGATGTACTTATGTTATAAATAGTTGATAATAGTAATTAGAAATGCATTTAGTTGTTATTTGTTTAAATTAAATTTAACTTTGCAAAGTTATAAATAATTCATGTAACATTAAATTTGCTATGTAAACATTTCTTTGTATAAATATAAATTTATTATTTTGTTCAATTCTTAGTTTACATTTAACAAAAAAAATATTTTTTGCTATAAATATGAAAAATTCTATATTTTTATAATTTTATTTATATAATCNCGGAACAAACTGCGACCCGTGACCTGCATGGGTCAGCGGGCGGGCCTGGGTTGTAGTCCAAAATTGTGGGCCGACCCGAAATCGGCTCGGAACCCGTAGCGGACGGGCTTTTTTCACGCGCGCCGTTATCGGGCTTATAAGTTGACGGGCCGACTCGGCCCGAACCACCCGAATTGACACCTCTAATAGGGGTAGGGGGGAAGAGGAAGAAGATGAACATTATTTTGGGGGTTTTTTTTTTTTTTTTTAATTTAATTCTTTTTTTTTTTAATTTTTTTCATATGAAAAATGTAAAATTACATATTTATCTTTTAAAAATTGGCCAACAATTAATGAGACATTTAATTATTGGTCAATTAATGTCAAACTAACGGTTTTTGTCAATTTGGATTTCGTGTGTGAATTGTTTAAAAGTTTGTACCGTGGGTGGCACATATGAAAAATTTGAGCAAAATTTGCAAAAAAGTGAAAGATTTAGTACCGTCGCTGCAATTTTCCCTTAATTTTACATTATTAGGAAACAAAGTGGGCTTTCTGTGCATCGTAAAGAATATGGAAACTTCGGATAAACTTCGGATAGTAAATTCTTGATTTCCTGAATTAATTTTTCCGTTTCATCACAATCGCCGGTAGAAGAAGTTATTTGTCGCCATGACCGAGGTTTGTACTCCTTCCTCTGTGTATTGTGTTTGAATTTTTTGATTTGAAGCTAAAAGATTGCGTTTAAAGACCCCACTAATTTGTTACATCGAAAAATGTTGATATTTACAAGTGTTGTTATCCGCCGGAAACACCATTAGAAATTCTAAATCCACAAACTGTGCAGTATGGGAATAGATCACTGAATTGAAATTCAGGAAAAGATTTTGAATGAATCAGCAGGAATAGAATCGACATTTTTAGGGGCAGTTTCAAAGAAATAATTTTATGATGCCTAATTGCAGAGTATGAATTAGCACCATGAAGTTAGATTCATTAACCATCAAAAATGCTGTAGATATATTCAAAATATGTTATCAGGGTGCTAGGCAGAAGCTTTCCACTAGATATTACACCTGTAACACTCATCTTGTTCATCACATGGGGTATTATTTTTTCTTATTTTTTTGATTGGTTGGAATGGAGTTGCTACAAGCCTACAATTATAAAGTTATTGTGGGATGGAGGTTTTACAATGAGTCATCGTTTCTCTCTTCCTTTATTCAAAGAATCTTTGTTGATTGGTTCCTCACTTTCTGTCTTATACTCTGGTTCTGTTTAGTAGTTGTATTAAATTTGATTAAATTTTGTTAGTGGGTTAAGATTTTCCTTTTTGTTGTTGTTCAGTTCTGGGTTAGTCAGGGTAACAAGTGGTGCGACTTTTGCAAAATTTATATATCCAACAACCCGGCCAGCATTAGAAACCATGAGCTCGGAACACGTCACAAGGATAGTGTTGCCAAGAAGCTCAGTACCATGCGACAAGACAAAGTGGCAAAGGAGAAAGAACAAAAGGAAGCAGCTCGTGTCCTGGAACAAATTGAAGCTGTAAGTGCAAATTTTGTATTGCTACTGTTTATTATCGTTGTTACAAAACATTAATCTTTTTCTTATGATGTTGCTTATATTTACTGATTTCTCTTGTTCTTATGTTGGCGTCTTGTATTATCTATTATACCTGGGAAGGTACCAGAAATATGATAAGCGATTTTGTATTGTCCTGGTAACTAAATTATCTAAATATACACAAGAATCATTGGGACAATGGGACACAGAAGATTTCAACATTTTTTTTTTGTCATAGAGACTATATGCTTAGTATTATAGCGATTTAGTTGCATTATACTCTGATCCATGCCACACGCATTTGAAGAGGTGATTTGGTTCTTTTCTTTATAGTTTTCTCTCTTTAGGTTTCCCAATTCATTTACTGTTTTCTTTTTGGGGCTTTCTTGTTACGGATTAGTGAATTCCGAGCATCCAATCTCCAATTACTGCTGCCTGATAAGTGGAGAGGTAAATTGATTGGAAATTTAGGATCAGTGGCTGGTCAAACAGATGTATTGTCAGGCGTATGTTGGGATATAATATCTTCTTCAGATATGCGGGCCATTGAAGATAGTAAACTGTTTTACATGTAACTGCATTGAGCAAATATTAAAATGTTGCTTGTAAACTGGATAGCTCCAAGTGATACATACACCTTGTTTTTGGGATGTGGGTGTGAGTGGGGTAGCCGGTGGTGGGTGGGAGACACATTTTCTTTGTAAATGGATCTGTGTATGCACACATGCTCAGACACATACAATTTTCTCACACTCACCAACATACAATATTAAAATGTTGCTTGTAAAATGGATAGCTCCAAGTGATACATACACCTTGTTTTTGGGATGTGGGTGTGAGTGGGGTAGCCGGTGGTGGGTGGGGGACACAGTTTCTTTGTAAATGGATCTGTGTATGCACACATGCTCAGACACATACAATATTCTCACACTCACCAACAAAGGTCATCCCCAGTTCTCATTGATGGGACTGTCATTTCATAAGCCCTGCTCACGGTTCCTTGAGAGAAGGTACATTTTGTTGTTTACTGCTTCGTAACATTATGATAATTCAATAAGAATTAGCGTTAAGATAATACGTTCACAACTTACAGAGAAGGCGATACATCCATGAAGAGCAATATCACATGGAAGCTAGTTTGGCCCCCATTTCTAAAAACTCATTTTCCCCAACTCATTTTCAACCACATAGTTCATGGGACCCACAATTTTCTCAACCATAAATTTTATCAATACTAAAAATCTGAATTTTTATCAAAACCAAATAGGGGCTTAGTATGTTTATGGATGTTTCTCTTGATTCCAAATTTCCAATTTTATAATCTGCAATTCTAGCCTTGAAAGTTATTAGCTATCCATGTTACTATTCATATTTAGCGGACTAAACTTTATCATAGAGTTGACAGCATAATTGATTCTTATTAGATTTGGCCTTTATTACAATTTAAAGCACACAAACCAGTTATTTAGAATGAGATGTACACAATTTTTTTATTATTTTGATGCTTAAGTTATCTTATCAACATTCAACATATCTTCCAGAAAGCTAAGCGCAGTTATCAGAAGGACCTGGCAGTTTTCCGGGAATCAAGAGATTCTAATACGCAGGCATTGGTTTCTGAAGACAGTTGTCAGGGGATTGGTGAAGGATCCGCATTTTCTGGAGGTAATAAAAATTGGCTGTTTAACGTAATGAATAATTTTGGTATGATAAGACGAGTTTGTGCTATATATTTGTGTTCACCAGCCTCAGGGCGGGGAATTGTACACATGTATGAAAAAATCTCCTTTCCAGATTATATCTTCTGTCAGCTAGTTACATTTCATGAGACAGTCTATTTCTTAGTGTAAATTAAATTTTGCCTGCCAATCGAGCTAACTTATAAGACTTCATTACTGGAATTTCTGCAGTTCAGCAATGTCATTGTTTTTCACAGTTGTGATGAAAATATCATGATTTTATTTGCTATAAACCTGAAAATGATGTTTTCCTTGTATGATTTCTTGGAGGCAAGAGATTGAGCAAAATTCCTGCATTTATAGGCGCTGTTTATCATTCCATTCTTTGATAGAGTACCAAGGATTGATGATCTCATGAGCATGTTTGTGTTACTTCTATTTGATCCTTTTCTGGTTTATTTTACTTGTCTAGCTGAAACAACTTTTATTATGACAGAGTGGGAACAAGACAGTTCATCAGGCTATTACTACAATCAAAAGACTAATTGTTACTACGATCCAAACTCTAGCTTTCTACTATACAGATGCTCTAGGTATTGGGTAAACCTATTCTAATTCTTTAATCCTTTAGAACTTGCTCCTCCAGAATATCTTTCTTTCTTAACCTTGGTCATGGTATATCAATAAAACAGGCAAGTGGGTGACACAAGAAGAGGCGTTCACCGCATCTCAAGTTTCTTCAGAGTCCATCCAAAGGAAACCTAGTTCAGGAAAGCCACCATCAACATCCGAGAACAGACCAGCTGCTGAAACAAAAAGTGCTGGGACCTCTCTAAGTGGACCTCCACCTGGGCATGTTGTGTCGGCACCACTCAATCCGATGAGATCCGTGAAAGGCGCTCCTTCTCAACTTACTGTCAATAAGAGGAAAAGATCAGATGAAAAGCCAAAAGCTATGTCTGCAGCAGAAGCTGCTGCCCTTAAGGCGAGGGAAGCTGCAAGAAAGAGAGTTGAAGAAAGAGAGAAGTCGTTACTTGGTCTTTATAAGCATTGACACACGTTGGCTTCAGGAAACTCTTTTAGATATATGAGGTGAGTTTTAGCATGTTCGTTACCAATTTACACCCCCTCCCCCATGGATCCCAATTGATGCCAGCTAGGTAAAATGTTTTTAACTATCAGTCAGCTCCCATGTCCAATCCTTATCGCTTCCAAATCATTTGTGCCGTTATATGGTGGTGTGTAATGGGAATTGGTTCATTATTGCTGACCTCTTGTAATAGGTCACTGTCTGGTTTCATCCATATGATATTTTTCTAATACATGAACATTTTAATGTTATGATGAATTATTTGAATAAGGTGAAAGGTCTCTCATGAATATATATTTCTTGGTATAACTATCTTACAAGAGACTTAATTTGTGGAAAAAAAAATCAAAGTTTCCCTTGTAGCTACAAACTTTTAGCTTAATAGTACTAAAAATCACCAGATACATTGATAGGAATGAGAAGAAATTAGATAACATGTTTTTATAGCATGCTTTAAGAACTCAAATTTCTTCTGAATAGTACTTATTTATGTAATTTTCTAGTTTTTCAGTTTTCTCGAAATTTGGATTTTATTACATATTAGAAGTCAAAATCTATGAAGAGGGAAAGAGAAGAAATTTGATAACATTTTTGTTCGTACTTTAAGAACTCAAATTTCTTCTATACAGCGCGTTTTCATTTAATTAATAACTGTTACCTTTATTTGGTTCTCTTTTGTTTAGGACTCTTCAAGGGCCTTTATCTCTTGTTTAACTGATTTCTTTGTCAACAAATTGGGGTGGCACAGCTTGAGGATAAACGAGAAAATGACGGTTTAGGTGTTTGGACATGTCTTATGTGATCTGAAATGAACAAAATAGAAGAAAGAAATGGTATGTGAATAGTGTTGTTAAGAATGTAATAGTTATTTTGTCAAGAAATTGGGTGTGGCATAGATTGAAGATGAACTAAGAAAATGAAGGTTTAGGCGGACGTGTCTTATATGGTCTGAACCGAACGAATTAGAAGAAAGAAATGGTATGTGATATTATTACGAGTGTAATTTTAAATCTTCAAGAACTGCACAAAGTGACAAATAAGACATTTATAGTCGACTCTAGATTTATTGAGAATAAGAGCTAGTTTGTTATATGTCTTCTTTGTTGTGTCAAAGAACTTGAGACATGTCACTTCAGTTGTCTGTCTCCTTATGCACGGTGTGAAATAGACATTTAGTTTATGGTAATAGTAAACTAGAAGAGATCGATTTGAGCATTGCCTAGAGTAGGGTCTGTTTATGAATTAAAGTTTCAAAGATGAAGGCAGTGGTTCTCACTTTCCATCGACATGAGCATGTTGAATGTTGGTGGCGCTAGACTTGGATATCGACTCATTTTGTCGCACATGTTTGCTTGATTTTGTTCATTGTGACTCGAAGGTTCTCAGGCTTTGATTTTTAATATTTATTATTGTGAAATTTTAGCTTAGCAACAGTCATTTGGTGTCGTTTAATGTTACCTTTTCCCTTGTGTGACTAAGCAATAATTTTTATAATGTAAAGATGTGCTGTTTAGATAGATATTGACGTGAGATCTCGACGTGTTAGGCTGAATTATGGAAACTTTTCCAAGCCCACAAATATAAAGTCGCATTAACGACAAGTAAAAGCTTAATGAAAGTTGTTAAGAGTGATTTTTTAAAATTATTTTTAGCTGTTCTTTTTAACGTTTTCTTGTCGTAGTAAAATTGCATTCTTTTCGCTGCACATTTTTTCTCTCCGTTAATCTTTTCATGGAGGACACGACCAATTTCTTTTCAAATTCTGGAGAATTTTCAAATGAACTTTTGGGAGCCGATCTACAAATTTATTCGGTTAAATTAGGTTTGGGCTCTCCAATGTTATGGATTTTCAACCTTCAAAAGTGATGTTTTGGGTTGTCCATCCTATTGGAATTTGTAAATTTGGATTTTCAAGTAATGAAAATCGTCATTTAGATGTTAAAATTATATACGATTTTGAAGTTGAATTGAAGCTAAATGTTAAGATGTTCGACAATTTTGCCCTATAGTTACGAGTCATCTGAAAGATGCGTACGGTTTTAACATTTATATTGATGATTTTGGTAATTTAGGACTTAGATTTATCCATTTAAAAAACTTGGTGGATGTAAACTTCACTTTTAAAGGTTGGAAATGTGACATTCCTTACTCGATTTATGTAAAAAAAAAAAATAAAAAAAATACCATTTTAGCCCCCGTTTGGTGCACATTATTTTCAAAAGAATGTATTTTTTTGGTTGATATGATGAGGAATATGTGGTTGAAAAAGAATGAAAAGTTATTGATGTGATGAAAAATATTATTTTATTAAAGAATGTGTGGTTGAAAATGAGTAGAAAAATAAGAATGAAAAAAAAAATGTGGCCCAAACAAGTAAAATGAATAGAAAAATAAGAATGAAAAAAAAAATGTGGCCCAAACAAGAGCTTAATTTTGAAATTTGTCGACCCTAAGTTGCTTTATGAATAAGTTTATTTTTGATGGAATCATGGACGGTTGGCAGCGTCATTATGACTGAATCTTGATTAGCAATGATAAATTAAGTGGAAATTCAAGCTAATTACACCTGATTAAATGATTACACCCACCATTTTTGATAATGAAATTCATGTTATTCCTCAACGGGAATATGCTTTCATGGAAAAGGTTGGCAGATTCAAAGGATTTTCATGTGAGTTTGCTATATAATTATGGACAAAATTAATTGACTTTTTGATAAAGCTAATGTTGAAAATTAGTTGGTACGTAGTTCTACCTTTACCCTACATGAAAAAATATTGCTTAATTAAAGAAAAGCATGACACCCCCAAGTAATCATTTCTCTATCCTTTGCGACGTCGATCTCGATGTTTATCCATACAAATATATAGAATAACAAATTAACGATTTTTTTGATGTAAACTTTTTGAGAAGAGATTTTGTGAAAAGTAATTTTTTTGGAAGTTACGAGTTCAGGTATCAAATTACTCTACGATGACACAATATTTTAGAACCTTAAAAGTAGAAAAAAAAGGAACACGCAAATTAAATAATATAAGAAATACAAATATATATATTTGGTAAGGTGGCAAGACTTTTCAATTTCATATAAGTTGGAAAATAAAAATCCAAGTATCCCATATGAATGCATTTTTCATAAAATTGGCAAAAAAACAAGCTTAAAGTGGTTGTACATTCGAACTTCATTTCCACTTTCGTATCAAATAGTCAAAGTAGAAATTGAATTCCTGGAATGTTACATTTTTTATGGAATTTAAACCAATCAAACGGATCCTGCTATCTTTACAAGAAGTAATTAAATTTCATACTAAATCCATCAGCCTGACTGAAAACTTGGGTTCCAAACTGAACCTGGGTATTCATTATTGGATCGCTAGACAGTTAAACCAGTCAAGAGCCAATTTAAAACCGGCCGATTTTACGGCTGAACCAGTTTCTGTGAACTGTTTTCTTTTTTAAAAAAAAAAAATTACATGATATTTAAACTTGAAACCCCCAGGTAATATGTTAAAACATTTTTTTAAAAAATATTTTCATGTAAATTTATATCAAGTAATGACTCACCGATTGAACGGTTAACTTGATTATTGAACTAGTGATCCAATTACCTGATGTTTAATCTGATAACTCGAATCAACAATGTTGATTTTACCTTAACCAGTCATATAAAATTTTTGTCCCCATGGAAAGAGTACAAGTAGCATTTGTCGTGGTACTATGTCTAATGCAATTCATGAGCTGAAATTGATGGCCCTGTTGTTCTTCTACTCGATCCTGATCCAACACTGTTCGTTGATCTAAAGCTACAACTCTTGATCACTTGATCATCATCTTGATCGCAATTTTTCTTCAACTCTGTTGCCCTACTTTCTGATGCACTTCTGAATAGTAACAAGTCCTTTATTTTCCATTTTTTGTACCAAGATGTAGCTGAAAAAATGGATGAATTTGATGAAGAGGTTACTGCAGAAGAATTCTTGGATTCTCTTTGATTGTTGTCGGCATCAAATAATAGGTCAGAAACTCTGAAAGGAGATAAAGATTTTGTTCTTCGAGAGCTTTCTTGAATGTTTTCTTTTCCGCTTTGGTCGATGGCAGCGGCGAATGGATCAAATTCTTTCTTCCTGTCGTTAAGGATTAAATTCCACGTTAGATATAAGGGTTTGTGTGGATATTTCTATCGGACTTTGCTACTTGAACAGTTTTCTTTACCGATATCAACCTCGGCATTTGTCAACAAAGGTGTAAAACAATTTAGGTACATATAGCTTAATTCATTTCTAAAAAGGAAATTCGAGGCTCGATAAAATATTCGAGTCCATTAAAGCAAAAACTAAAACAATTTAGGTACAAGTTACACGTAGCTTAATTCATTTCTAAAAAGGAAATTCGAGGCCCGATAAAATATTCGAGTCCATAAAAACAAAAACGAGCTTTTTAATCTGTCTAAAGCTTAAAAGGCGTTAGATTTAGAGATTGGTGTTCTCAAGCCAACTCACGTTGATCAAAGAGAAAATATAATGCTTGGCAACTCCTCTTAATAATCAAGGTTGACGTTTTAATATAGAACTTGAAGAATCAATACCTGTGAAGCGGGGAGAATTTCTTGGGTGATTGAGCAGATTTCGGAGAATCGGGGGGCTTGTGTTCGTATTGTAAGCGTGGAGGGGGTTTTAGGGGCTTGATTTTCCCTCCATCAAACAGTTCATCAGCAGTTAATGAACTTTTCTCCAGTTGACCACTAAAATCAAAAGCAAAATCTGCACCATCATCATTGGTAGTATCACCACCACCAGTTGCGGCGGTGTAGTTCTTGAAGTCTCTGTAGAGGGCGGAAACACGGGCGGGGCTGGTGCTGGTACTGTAGAATAAGGTGCCAAATCGTTGTGGGCTTGAAGGGGCAGTTATGTATGGTGAAGTGCTCCCACTGTCAAAGTTGAACTCCACAGGCGGTGATGGTAACATCACCTCCACCTCCATTGGTGAGTCTGTGAGAGAGAGAAACTCTTCAAATGGCAGAAATGTAACGAAAGATGATAGATATATACACAACACAAATACACAAAAAGAGGGGTGGGTGGGTGTGGGGGGTGAGATTGACCAGTAGCAGAGCCGCCCTCTACATCCGGCTTGATTATTCTTGTAACGGACTGTCGTGTGCTATTTGGATACCGCAATATATTCTTATTCGATAATGTTAAGTTCGTTAGACTTGGAGTTTCATTTATCTTAAACGATCAATCTTGCAAAATGAATAGGTCAAATTCTTATAAATTGATTTATATTTTCATCTTTATTCGATATGAGATTTATTCCTTAACATGTCATTTGAGCAGATCAATTTTGAAATTCATGTGCTCATTTTTTAGTCTTAATCGAATCGAATTACTCGTTGAAATTCAATGGACTTTGATACCATATTAAAATTTGAGGTGCCATCCTAAATCGTCAACCTTGTAAAGAGGAGTAGCTCAAACCCTTATAAATTGACCTATATTTTCATTTTTATTCAACGTGAGATTTTATCACTTAACACTAATGTTTGGTTCATTTATACAGGTGAATAAAATTTAAATTAAAGTCAATATCTAATTTAGAATATTGTTATTGTTTATGAGCAATTATATAATGGTTTACATACAGATGATGATATGATCCAGGAGTCAGTCCGACGAAGTCGAGCCCAGGATGAGACCTGTTGATTATCGAAGGAGGCTCGATGACACGTTCGAGGGCAAAGCGGTGAAAGAGGCGATGAGATTGCTTGCTCAAGCTATGGTGGACAAAGTGTCAATGTTAACAAGTCAAGGAACAAGTTTCATGTTGGGTTCGGAAGAAGAAACCAAATGGATCAACTCGGTTCAAGCAGCAAATGAGCAGCGTGGATGAAAATGTTCATAACTTTCAGCTCGGGTGTCGGATTTTCGCCAATGAGTACAATCCGAAATCGTCACGAAATTCTGTACAAGAAAAAAGGGTGTCAGTTTTAATACTATGCGGTCGCTAGTGTAAAATGGATGCGACCGCAAACTTATCTACGGAGACAAAATTGAAGGTTGAAGGATGAACTATGCGAATGCATTGAAATGTACTATGCGATCGCACATTACATTTTCGGGGAGAAAATTTCCTTTTCCGCGAAAATTTCCTAATTTCATTAAAACACTATTTTTTGATATCTTTGTAATCTTCTAGGAACTTAATTACGTTTTTGCTTGGTTTTCTAGCCATTAGTATAAATTGAACTTCATTATATGAATCTTTTGACAATTTGAGATTTTATACTATTGAGAGGCATTATGTTTTCAACCATTGTTCTTCATTGAACACTATGAATTTATCAAGTTAATTCTTGTGGCATTCAACATTGGGTGTGGATCAATGTGTTGTATAATTAAGAGGTCATTCAAACACTGTTTTTGTTTGGTTGCTTGATTCATTGATTCTTGGTTCAAACTCAAAATTTAGATTATTCTTTGGGCTTTCTTGGGATCTTCAATCTTGTTGTGGGTTACGTAGTGTTCGTTGCTACGTGGTTCTCACCAGTTGGTATCAGAGCAAAGCTCTAAAATAATAAGATTATATCTTTTGTTTCTTGTTTTGAGTCTTCTTTTTCTTTTTCTTTTTCACCATTCTTTGAGTCCGTCTTATTTCTTGAGTTTTGATCCAGAAATTACAAAAAAGTGTCAAAGTTATTTTTAGACTAATTACAAGTTCAAATCAATTTTCGTTTGTTTTGCTAGATTTGTAGTTGAATTCTCGAGGTAAAAAAACCCGAAAATTCAAAAAAAAAAAATATTATCATTACCGAGAAATTTCCAACTGTTTAAATTTCAGCTTTGAGTAAAAAAAGGATCGTTCAAAATTTATTCCATTTTTACGTTGTTGAATAATCCATTGAATTCGTTCTTCATCCTTTCACTTCTTTCGTGTCTTTGAGTCATTCTTCATCTTTTTCTTTTCTTTCTCCTATCACAATTCGTGATAAATTCTCGGTTGGATCCACGAGAATACAATATTGGTTGAGTTCACATTGTTCTTTGAAGTACTTAGGCGAAAGCACTGAGTGGTAAAAGACAGAGTGGTGAGATTAATAGAAGGAAAAAGCCACTAAGTGTGTGATACACGAGTGATCATTTGTTAGGCAAAAATTGTATGGGATTAGGATGTCCGATAGAGAGGGTTCTAATTCAAACAGGCAACCAAATCAAAACTATATGGTGGATGATATAATAAAGTGATTTGAGCAGGTGCTTGGGGATGTGAGTGAAATACTTGATATGTTAGATACATTGGTGGCAAATCTTCATAGGGGACAATCAAATGCAAGGAGACCGGGTAGGTGGAGCCTAAGATGGATGTGCATGATGATTATGGATGTAATAGTGATACATATGATATTGTATCGATGATGGGTGATATGGGTAGGATGAGAGATAGAGGATGTAGGTTTGAAAGAA
>CAIGRF010001135.1:37956-48055 GCA_903798235.1 Fraxinus ornus | reverse complement strand
AAATCAGCGACGATCTCCTTGAATACAGTCGATGATTTTTCAAAGATTCATCTTCTGCCATATGATGAGAATACAACTGCTTCGGATGCAATTTGCTTGTCAGAATTTTAGTCGTGCACAATTTCTCCAACTTCAACCACAACGCATCGTCGTCTTCCCTTCAAAACGTCCTTAAGAATATTGTTAAAGAGATGAAGATAGATATGTGAAAGTGCATCCCAATCCTTCCATTGTTTCTCCTCCATCATTCAAATCCATTTGCCCGAGTACAACTTGCATCTTCACTAGCCATAACGAGAATTTTGTATTGCGATCCAATAGCGAAATTTCATATTTCATGGCTGCCATCAATAAGAAAACCTTGAACAAATTACAACAAATAGCTCTGATACCACTTGTTGGAAAATAAAATGGACCGAGCTAATATATACGACAATATATGAAGTATATCATATGAAATAAACAACAAGATAAAATGCAAAGAATTAATTGACAGATGAACAGAATAATTTATTCAATTGACTAATGTGGAGAAAACAAATACAATAACCGTGCGTCCGTGCCAACACAATTATTCTAAATTTCAATAATTCAAAACTTGTGAAAAAAGTTTAGTTTTTTAGGGGTGCATGCCAAACCCTAAAAATACTACAAAGATGGAAACAAGATAAAAAATCACGTGGGATAAACGAAACAATATTTTCCTAATAAAAACACGCGAAAAGAAGGAAAAAATAATTTCTCAAAAATCTAACTTAATTTGGATAAAAAAACCTCAACATATCCAACAAACTAATGAAAATTCCATACCGTTAGCATGATGACGGAAGCAATGCATGTTTTTGAAACTATGCCTTGTTTGAGCCCTATTTTTCACAAAAATAGAATTTATGAAAGTTAATTTTGGAGAATGTTTAGTTAAAAAGTAGGAAAAAATTATAAGTTTACAAGTAAATTATTTTATTGATAGAATGTGTGATTGAAAATTAATTTGAGAAAAAATGAATTTTTGGATAAAGGAATTGAAAAATGACGTAAATATCATTTTACTTAAGGAATTGTTTGATGAAAAGTTTAATAAAAATTTTAGCAGAGTTCGATGAAGTTGTGGATCTCGTATAGTCCTTGTCTGAGCGTCATAATTTAAAAACTTTTTTTTTTTTAAAACCTATTTTTAAACACAAATTATCACAATAAAATAATTTTACATATAAATTCAAAAAAATTTCTTATTTTTTAACCATATTCTCCAAAATAATAATATTACAAAATTCATTTTATTCTAGAAAAAATAGGGCTAAAACAAACCACAAAAAATAATATATATTTAAAATTAATTGTTAAATTTAATCTCAACTTTTTAAATTTTCCCAAACAAACAATAAAATTACATTATACTTGTATTTGTGAGTAATGTTCGAAAGTTGGCTCTTTATTTCTCCTATTTCACTACTCAAATGGCAACCAACAATGAATAAAATACTACAATTGAATAAGGCTTGCCTTATGATCTTTTAAAATAATCTTGTTAAATTAAGTATAAAAATAATGTAATGAATCAAATAAGTGGAAGCAAGTCATTTATTCACACTTTACTTGCACAAATGGCAAGATTATGTCCAAATTATTGCTGTCAACTTGTCATAGTTCCAACGTTTTTATCTGTTAAATAATGAAACCTAACTTTCTTATCCAAACATGCTTTTAAGTATCTTTGTCTTCTAATATCAATGGTCCAAAGAAGAACAAGAGTTGCATGACAAGTCAAAAGCTACATGCATGTGCGCGCTTGAAATGCGAATATGTATTTAAATCGTTAGTCATATTGTATTTAGATAGACTTTTATTCGTTACATTATCGAAAAATAAAGAAAGGAGATTATTTTTTTCTTATGGGTTTATGATGATGGAATATTATTATTTTCATTCTCAGAGAAAGGACCCAATCAAACAAATTGGCCTTCAGTGGGAGGAGACTTTGGGAAGTCAATTTTAAATCCTTCTTTCCTCATTCTTTCTAGGCAAAGGTTGGGGCCATTAGAAGCAAATTGAGACAAGTAAAAGATGATTATGTCGACATTTCATTCTAACAAGATAAAATTAAAGAAGAAAAGTACATTAACGATTATCATTCATTTGAGTTTATGTATAATATTATTTTATTGAAAAATATGTGATTAAAGTCGAAAGAGAAAAATGTATTAAAATTTTAAAGGAGCCCAAACGTGAGCTTAATATAAAGTATAATCTCGTTATAGTTTATAAAATTGAACGTTAATTTCAACCACACATTCATTATTATTATTATTATTCACAGACTCACTATTCAATTTCATTAAAATGTCAATATTATAGTTTCTTCCATGCAACAAATAATACAGGAAAAATTGCATCATTTCTCCCCAACTTATTATCCTAATAACAAGTTGGTCTCTTACCTTTAAAAACAAATGAGTTTTTATCATCAAAGTTTCATTATCTTTGCATGATGAGTCTCTCAGTTAAATCGTCAGGCGAACATCCCATGCTCCATTCTAGAAAATCGAGTTTTGTTTCTCAGCTTTGGGCGGTACTTAACATTATAAAGTAAAACATGTTTTCACAATGCCCATGTAATAATATAATTCACCGAAGATTCAGATGATTTTCGTTGTTAATTAAGGACGGATCAACTTGTTACTGAACCAATAGGTTTGAGGGCCCAAGGTGCAATCTTCCCAATAATAAAGTGGCCTTTTTTTAAAAAAAAATTCTAATTTTTGCACTTTTCTAGCCTATATATAGGCCCACCATCACACCCTTTTCTCATATTCATTCACGGCACACCAGCACCACCCTGTGCACTTCAGGGGGCTTTTTTCACCACCCCCAACCAACCCAGTTCAATCTTTAACACATCTGATAATCAAAATATTTTTTGAAATTTGATCCCTGAATTTTTACATAGGTTCTTTAAAATTTGCTACTTTTTTCTGCGGATCATCCTCCATAGTTGATGGCATCTGCTTCTTCCAACCCTCCAACTCGAAGATTTCCTCCAAAAAGGGGTCAGGTTAAAGCTCAAATATTTGGGAGCTTTTCCGAGACTGTATCCTCCGTGGTCTCAAAAGCCGGGGAAGTACTGGCTAAAATCAAAGGCGGCGGCGGCGGCGGTAGCGACAGCTCGACGTCCTTCACTGCCAGTCCACCACCGAGTGGTTACGCTTCTGATGCGTATTCTGATCAGACTTGAAATACTCATATCAGTCAGATGATTTTCAGTACGGTGAACTGGGTTTGTTTTATTGGCTTTTCATTGTGTAAAATATCGTTAGTATTTAGTAGATGAAGAAAGGGCAGTCTTATAATAAAAATCAGAGCATTTGTTTTATTGTTGGCTCTGAAAATCTTTATATTTTGGTGAAGTATTTATATTTAAACTTGTTTTCTGATATCTTTTTGTATTTTAAAAATTGAGAAATGGTTGTATTATTCAGTGTATCTCGATTTTGAACGTCGTTCATGGCTCAACTCAACTTGACTATATTTATGAACGTGCTTGGCTTGACTATAGTTGATGGAACAGTTTGCATGATTTTTCCTAATGGGTTAAAGCAAGAATTCGTCTTGAATAGGCCGCAGCAGTCCATTTTTTCACCTTTTCCAATTAAAGATTCTTATATTTTAATTTAAAAAGTGAGAATATTTATGTCTTTTCAATCTAATGCACTTACCAATCCAAATTATTTTCCATCAACACTTTACAATCCAGTTTGTTTTCCATTTTGCACTTTTTCTTCCATAATCTCCGCGTGACCCACGGTAAGATGTCACCCTTATTCTGCTTTATTAGTGCTTAGCACTCGTTTATGTTTATGTGGTAATGATCGAGCACTCGTTTATGTGACATCGATCTCATTGTCACATAGACAAGCACAAAGTATTAATGAAATCGATAACAATATCCATCCTTGTTGGGGTCGGGGTGAGGTTTGAAAGCCCAAAAATAACTAACAAAAAGGGGATAGCTTAATTTTTAAAAACTTTTTTGAAAAATAAACTTAAATCAACTAAGTTAAGAACACGTTGATCAATTAATAATCTTAAACAAATAAAAGTGTGTAGATTAATCAAATAATAAATATAAATGAAATAATGATAAGTTAAATGATAGAGAATATACAAACGATATAGTTGTGGATGTTCGATCTCAAATAATGATTTACGTCATCCGTTACCAAACTCACCACCACGAGCAAGGTCTTATCACTGTATTAATTGACTTATAGTGCAATNATGTTCGATCTCAAATAATGATTTACGTCATCCGTTACCAAATTCTCCTACACGAGTAAGGTATTTTCAGTATATTGATTGACATATGGCACAATCCAACCATTTATAAAGCTTTTGGTGACTTACAAACAAGGAGTATCGATCCTTATACACTTTTGAGATTCACGGGATCTCAATATGATTCACACAGTGACTTACAATAAGGAGCACCGATCCTTATAATATTGAGCTTTCACATGACCTCGATATGATTTACACGATAATTTTACAATAAAATTTCTCTCTCAATAAATGATACAAACGAATTAAGCACTAATAGAGACTAACATTTCAATGAATAGCAAAAATTGATAGCTCAAGTGTTAGATAAGAAAACTTTGATAGATATGATGATTTCAAAATTTAATTTAATTAATCAAAGTTTTTCAATGAGAAGATGAAGAAGAAATAAATACAATGTAAGTTCAAAAACATTCTCAAAATATATCTCACTTTTAATGAATAATGGCAATAAATTAAGTACTAATTGAGAAATGAGAAATTTTGATGAATATGATAGTTTTACAAGTTTGATTCATCAATCAAAGTTTTTCAATATGAAGAAGTGAAAGAAAATAGATACAATGTAAGTTCAAAATCTTTCTTCAAAATATATATCTCTTTTATGAATGATAAAAAATAAGTTAAGAACAAAAAGAGAGATGAGAAATTTTGACGAAGATGATGAAAAAAGTTTGAATCAATCAAAGTTTTTGATGTGAATAAATAAATAAAATGAATGCCATATAGGCTTAAAAATTTCTCTCAAAATATATATCACTCAATGCTCTTGAAACATTTGTGAAGAACGGAAAGAGTGAGGTTCTTTATAGAATTCAAAAAGCAAAATACTCTGTCGAATTGGACAGCCAACTAGATGTCCTCCTTTGGACCCTAACGACTACAATAGTCATTATGCATATGAAATCCAACGGTTAAAAATTTGACCGTTGCATCAATCGGACGTCCACATGCATGAACCGGATGTCCGCCTTTCACGAATTTATAGAGAAAGATTTTGCAAAACTTTCAGGAGATCTGGACGAGCAACTGGACATCCGCATGCTCAGACTGGACGTCCGACTGTTTCGATTGATTTTTCAGTTTTTGACCCCGTTTGATCCGATTTGAATATTTCGGCAAATGTAGACTTTTGGAAGGTGTTTTTACTAGTTTTTAAGGCAAATGATGTTTTTGAAAATATGATCTAAGTTCAAACATTATTTTGAAAATCAATTTCACCTTTGATCAAAATATTTTATACAAGTAATAATAAATATAATTTTTAGTGCTTCAAAGTATATGATGTTTTAAAAATATGATATAATTTCAAACATTATTTTGAAAATCAATTTTACCTTTGATCAAAATATTTTATACAAGTAATAATAAATATAATTTTTAGTGCACAAAATGATTTTTTAGCTTTTATCATTCATTGTTAAAAATCAAAGTATTAGCATCTTTACATTTGAACTAAGAAATATAGTCTCTGATGTTGTTTCGAAATTTGGCTCTTAAACTCTCGTCTTGATCTTTTATTGACGTTTTGTTTTTTATGATATTTCGACGATCGATCGATCAATTTATCATTGGATGCTTTCAAGATTATAATCACTTTAAATTTAATTGTTAGTAAAATAGATTAATTTATTTTTATAAGTAAATTAAAAAAAAAAGAGCTCTTTTTTTCTCTATTCTGAGAGACGTAGGGAATCTTGATTTAGGCATTTTGCAAATTTTCTTTCTAGTAGTAAAGACTTTTCAATGAGACCAAGTCAATAAAAGGCTTCCTCACTTATTATTATTATTATTATTATTGGCTAAAAATGGAATGCGATAATGATGTCACTCTTACTTTTGCACGAATTTCAAACTATCTAGGCATTATCAACAAATTGACCAGAATTTTTAGTCCAAAAATTTTCATCAATTTAGCCTAAATTTGCCCCAGGTAATTTTTTTTAATAAAAGAACATTATAATCATTTTGATGACTAAATTGACATATTTAAGAAAAATTTTGATGTATTGAAACTTTGAAATGATATTAATCAAGACTAATATGTATAATTAAGTAAAATGTTATCAAATAAAATAAATTGAATAAATAATGACATGTTTCTTTTTTTTGTTGACGTAGGAACCCGTAGTCGCTACCCCATGAGCGCGCACTAGGTAAATCTCGCTCCATGTGTAGTCGCAAATCACACATGAGAGATAAATCGCACTAAGAAAGATAAACATGTTGTCGACCGTATGTACGACGACATGTTTCTTTATAAGATTAATCTATGTGTACATAGATGTACGCATAGATATTCACATAATGTGAGTAGGGTGAGGTCCACGATACTGTAGAATCGGCTCCACCCTACGTACACATATCATGACTTCTTTATAATGCCGGAGGGAGGGAGGGAGGGAGAGAGAGAGAGAGATTTGTAACACTTTTTATAAATTTTAAATTATGAGTTTTAACGTGGATTCTACAAAATATATAGATCAATAGTGAAAAAAGCAATAAATCATTGGAACATGTGGATAAATTTGAAAAAAAAAAAAAAACTTTCTCAAACAAGATTTAGCACTTGTTTGGCATCTATTATTTTAAAAATACATTTTTCTCTCTCTTATTTTCAACTACACATTTTTCAATAAAATAATATTACGTACAAATTTAAAATTTTTCTTTCTTTTTAGCTACACATTTTTTATCAAATCACTATTTCAAAATGTATTTTTTGATTATTTTAAATAAAATAATTGTTAATTTATTAGAATTTTTAAATAAAAAAACGAATTTTGGAGTTAATGAAAACGAAATCCTATGTTCTCGTGCTGGTACCCACTCGGACCAAGTCGCGGACATCAGTGATTCGTATATTCCATAAATAATTTGAACTGGTTGAGTGACATCAACACGACAGTGGAAATTTCTAAGCTCACTCGCTTTTGAAACGTGTCGATTGAACTTGTCATCATAGATGAAATTACATGAATGGTCCCCAACTTATTGTTTTACTAGCTGGCTGATCCTTAACCTTCTTACAAAAGCCAATAGAAGGTGGCACAAGTAGTGAATATTTGGGAAGTGATTATAATCAATTTAAATTATAAATATGTAGAAATAAGTAGTGGATAAGTGAGTATCATTCGTGAATATCGTGTGGATAAAAAATAATTTTGATAAATCATAAATAGATTATGCTCCGTTTGGCCACTATTAAATTAAAATTCATTTTTTTTTCTCTTTTTTTAAATAGTCATCAACACTTTATGTTGCTTTTCTTAATATATTCCTTCAGCTAATTCTGAAACAAGTTTGATGTCCTACCTTCTCTCTCTCTCTCTCTCTCAGTATTTTCTTCACTTAATTCTGAGATCAAGTTAAATATCCTACCTTTTTGTTGTTTAATATTTTTCTTTTGTCAATTTTAAAGCAAGTCTGACATTTGTTTTATTTGTAACCCTTAAACTTGAGCAGGTGGCCCTGGCAGTGATAAGGGCATTCAGTGTATTCTTTAAAACCCGAGGGGGCAAATTGTTTAAATTTCCTTTATATTATTATAAATACCTTGTTCGCCATCAGATCCATGTACTTGTACTACATGATAGGAAGAATAAAGTGGGATGTATTTATTGGGGCCTGGGAAAATGAGATAGGTAGTTGAAGTGCACTACATTTTATGATTATAGGGACTAGTCATTTTCAGATCACTGGCTCAACCCTTCCTGGTGTTTCAATTTGCATTGATGAGATGGTGTTGGTCGGGTTTGTGTGGGGTGTTGGACTTTTGTAAGTGAAGATCTTATAGCTTTGTGAATAAGACCTTTTGGTTTCAAGAAGTGTTGTATGTTAGATCAGAAATGTGATTTTCCTACTTACACTATTGAGTAATATCAGCGTACATGGAAGTCGAATTGACCAAAGGCCTTGTTATGTGATTATGAATAATTTTTTTGTATGACATATGATTTAAATAAATTACTCAAATAAAGATGTTCAATGAGCACTTGAAACCTCGTAGAAAACTTTAAAATTGATACAGTATAGGTATGAAGGTGATTGTAGCAGGTGGAGGTTGGAACGGAATGATATATTCTCAGTTCGCTCTTATTTTAGATCCTTATTAGAACCTGCGCAGAGCTCATTCCCTTGAAAGATGGTGTGACAATGTAAATTGGCACCATGGGTGGCTTTTTTACTGTGGACGGTTGTGAGGGGGCAAGCGTCAACTGTGGATAATCTTCGAAGAAGAGGTTTTTATGTTACTGAGTGGTGTTATATGTGTAAGAAGGATGGGGAGACGATTGATCATTTGTTCATTCATTTAATTTCTTCTTTTGTATATTTTTTTACAGCTTCTTCAGCTATTCTATTGATTTTTTGATTTGTTTCTTTTTTTATACCAAAAAATTTGGATAAAATTGAGTTTGGTGACCTCAGGTATGTTCCTTTCGTTTTGTTTCTTTCTTTTTTATGCGAGATTTTAACAAATATTTCCCAAAATACCAGAAAAATTCCATAGAAATTGGAGTTTTGGTGACCTCAAGTATATTCCTTTCTAATTTTTGTTGTGTACTTTCTGTTCAATTATGTTCAAGTCTACTACTTTGAGGTGTTTAATTTTTTCTCTGTCTTTGTTTGGAGTTTTGCGTTTGCCACCAATGTCATGTATATCCTATATAATGGTGGACTCTTCTTTTATGCACATAGACCCATACTACTGTGGAATTGGAGCCAAAGAAGCTATTGGACGTGATATTGTTGATGGACATTACAAGGCATGCCTTTATACAAGAATCAAAATAAGCGGCATGGCATCAATAGAGAAGTGATGCCCAGCCACGTAAGACTTTTTCTTCACTGGCTACTTATTTTGGTTTTTTCGTGAATTTTAATTTGAAATTTATATTCCCATTCACCTCCTATACAGTGGAAGTTCCAAGTTGGACCTTCTTTTGGCATCTCGACGGGTGATTAGTTGTGGGCAGCTCGTTACATCATCGAGGTATTTTGACATACCTTGTTGTAAAAATTACTTGTTTTTTTTTTTGTAATTATTCGTGAGAGAGGTTATCTAAATTGTTTATCTGCTGGTTAACAGAGGATCACTGACATTGCTGTGGTGGTGGTATCGTTTGATCCCAAGCCAATTTAGGTAAAAAAATTTAATTCGAATTCGGCGAGTGATGAGTTGCGAAGACCAATGTTTGCCACTTTTCAGACAAGTAGTGAGAGGAAGAGGGATAAACTTTATCACTATTTTTGTGTATGTGTAAATTGTATCAAGTCTTCGCACATATTTTCACCTTTTTATTGACCTCAAGCCACTGATTAATTTGATTTTGTTTGATCATGCGTGTAGGATGGAACTTGGGATACATTCAAATGGATTTGAACTTCAAATTTGGTATATTTTGACATTGTTCTTTTTTCCACGTTTCTCTGAACAATTTTATACTTCTTGTTTGTGGATTCAACGGTTTTAGTACCGTGTTCAACTTTTCTAGAATTTCCTAAACTGACAGGCAGAAATGGGATGCCGTGACTTGAAGTATGCTTATTTCGTATGCCATTTGTCATTTAATAAAAAATAGATTCTTGTGCCCCGGGGCACATCCGAGATGGTAAAGACAGTGTAAGGTTGGGCTTGCAAACCCCAGGGTGGGGGGTTCGAATCACGGAGGGCGCAACCTAGAGTTGTACTACCCAAACCATTTGGTGGAGCAGCTTGGTGTTGTAATATCCGGCGCATGAGGGCTCCCGTGAGGCGAGGAGT